>VMDR010003080.1:0-11589 GCA_007922815.1 Macrotus californicus | reverse complement strand
GGGTTTATTATGGAGAAACCTTGATTTTGAAGCCAAAAAAAAAATTCTTTCTTGTGAGAGGGGAATGTACTAGATTGAAAGAATGGTGCAAGAAGCACTATGGAGATAGGAAAGCATAAGGTATTTCTGAAGGACAACAGACAGACTAGTATGGGGCTTTATGGTTAGTGGTTGAGAAATTCATTTAGAACGGAGGAAGATATTGATTAGAAATGAGGGCCTCCTGAAGGTGGCTGACCTAGGACAACGGCATCCCATGCTTAAGAAAGCTTAGCCAACTACAGCTGATAAAAAGCCTCCTACTGCCGTGTGAATGGATAAAACCCTAGATTCCACAATCAGCCCAGGTTATAGACTGCAGGCTGAAAAGCCCCTTGGCAGCCACTTTTCTGGCGTGTAGTTGAAGAGATGTCATCTGGAGAGGAGAGGGTAGCCTCCTCAAATCTGAAATGATGGATGGCTAAAAACAGATGGATCCATCCTTTTGGGGGGTGTGGGAACAGCCTGCTGGCGTAGGGGCAGCTGCCTCCTCTCTAGTACCTCCTACAGCACGTGGGACTGTGCCCCCCTTCTGTTCCAGGAAGAAAGTAGAATCATCAATCCACACAGCAGGCTGGGTCCAGCAGTTGGGGCCCAACGAGACTTTGTTCTTCTAGTACTTTCTTCTGATTCCACCCTCCCCCAGTCCCTTGAGAAAAATGTGTGTATACATTACATACTATGTCCTTCAGAATCCATTAGCTTTTTCCCATTAACTTTTGAAATGAGTTTGACTATAGGTTCCTCCCTGAGCTGCAGAGAGCTCTAAAGCATCTAATAGCATTTAAGGCTAGTTGGGCTTCGGAGGTCCCTAAATAAATAAATACCCCATGGCATTTGAAGCTGCAGTGATGAGCCTTCCTCAAGGAAGAGCCATGATGTTGAGATGTTGTGACAAAGAGAGAGACACTGGTCAGTTTTTAATCCCATCTTTTACACTAGTTCCTGGGGGACATCAGGGTGGGCATTTGTCTTCTCTGAGCTGTGTGTTGGCACCTCCCCCTACCCCTGGGACTCCTGCCTCTACTTGATGCATATGAATCCTGATTTCTCGCTCAGTGGTCCCAGTCCTGCCTTCTACCCTGAGGAATGTCGCTGTGAGTGGGGAGAGGGCCCAGGCTCTGCGCAGGAGCCCTGGGGAGGCCCACACCCAGCCAGCCCCCCTCGTATTGCAGGTGAGACGCTAACGCATCTGGCTGAGCATCTGGTCCCCCCGGCAGTGGGATCATTGTTATTCTGAAGCTGTAGCCATTTTCATTTTTCAATTATCTTGAGAGGAGCAGGGCAGCAGTATTTACACACTGGCTTTCTGTTTAGAAAGGACAGGTCACCAAAATAATGAGAGAAGGATTCTTTCAAACAATATTTTTAGAGCTCCCTGTTAAAGACTGCCAGGCAATTTGAAAGCCTTTTCCTGTTCCACTTAATGTAATCACGGGAGAGATGAGAAATGAAATTTGTGTTTGAGAGATACTGTTCCTCAGTTACTGACACCCCAGCCACTGTGGTCTGAGAACTGAGCCAGGCTGACGACAGGAGTTAGCTTTCAGTTCAGGCCAGTTCCTATGCCCTGATCTTCACACATGATTGGAAAGAGAATGCCTATCAGTGAAAGGGCAAAACAGATCTGCCAGTGATGAAAGGTACCTTAAACAATAATCAACAAAAGAAAAAAGCAAGCAAAATACAACCAGAGACAATGAAATTAAGAACAATCTAACAATGGCCAGAGGGGAAGGGGGAGGGAGCCGTGTGGGGAAGGGTTTTTAGGAAACACTATAAAGGACACATGGACATAACCAAGGGGGAGGGTGGGAGTGGGGGAGGGGGGTGGGATTGGTGGGGGGGAAATGCAGACAACTGTAAATGAACAACAATAAAGTAATAAAATAAAATAAAATAAATAAAAATACAAAGGGAAAAATGTCAGTGGTTCTCCACGGCAGATCCAGATCTGGACTCCTGTCCATTTCGTTCAAATGTAAGTTCCCCGTTCGGAATCTAAGGCCCCTGAGGGCAGAGGCCATGCCCATGTTCATTGCCCCACCCCTTGTACATAAAACTGTACCTGGCACCTAGTGAGTGTTTGCCAAATATTTGTTGTCAAACTGCCCAACCAAGCTGGAAAGCCACTTTGTTAGTTGTTTAACTAATAAGTTACCACAAAATCAGCTTTAAACAGCATGCACTTACTATTTTACCATTCTGTAGGTTTGACTGGGTTTTCTGCTTGGGTTCTCACAAGGCCAAAATCGGGGTGTCGGCAGGGCTTGGCTGGCTCTACCTGGGAGTTCCGGGAGGAATCCACCCAAGTTCATGCGCGTTGTTGGCAGGGCCCAGTTGTGGTTGTAGCCTGGGGTTCTGAGGTCCCTGTGTCCTTGCTGGCTGTTAGTTGGGGCCACTTTCTTCTCCCAGAGGTGCCCACATTCCTTCTCATGTGGCCTCTTCCTTCTTCAAGGCCCCGAGGACATGTCAGCTTCTGGTCAAGCTTCCAGTCTCTCTGACTTTACCTTCTACCTGGTTTTGAGGGGTTCATGTGACGAGATTAGACCCACAAGGATAATCTCTCTATCTCTAGGTTACCTGGTTAGTAGCCTTACCTGTCTCTGTGGAATCCCTCCTGCCCTGCGACAAACACTACCGCAGCAGTAACCCCAGGGGCCATGAGAGTCAGCTAGGATTCTGCTTGCCACACCCCCAGTTGCCACTTTTACCCTTCTGTACATCCATCACGAGCCCACACTGTCATAGCCTTATTGAAGAAAATTTCCATTGTTCTTCGTGGTGGCAGTGTGCTCTGCAGGGTAGAGATCAGCCTGTCCCATGGCATGCGAGAGGTTTTCAGAGAACTTCCTTTCCGCACGGAGGTGTGAGAATGGCGCTGGCATCTGGCTGTGTGGTGTGTGGAGTTTGCAGGGGTCAGTTTGCAAGAAGGCATCCAGAACACCCACCATCCCCTAACTGGGTCTGTTGGAAGAGCTACAAGAACTTCCTAATGTTAGAATTTTCTTAAGGGCCAAGAGTTTCAGGTGGTGGAATTAAGAACTCCATTTCTTCCTCCAAGGTCTGATCAAAGCAAGCAAATGCTAAGTGGAGCCCCAACATCGTAAATGAGTCCATATGCCTCACCCAAGTGGCAACTAAAAGACAGTCAGTGAATCATGTCATTTAATGCAAGAATGCAGTCACAGAGAGACATCCAGAAGGACCAAGCGAAAGGAGAGGTTTTGAGAGAGGAGGCAGGCTCTGGAGGCAGCCCCTTCCTCTATTCCAGGGAAGTGCCTCACAGCCCTGCCTGCAAAGCAGCAGTTCTTAAGTGAGGGTGCTTTTCTCACCACGGGACACTTGGCAATCTCGGAAGACATTTTTGGTTATCATGATTGTGGTGGGGCCGGCAGGGGCTACTGACATCTTAGTAGGCAGATGCCAGGGGTGCCAAAAATACCCTGCAATGCGTAAGACAGCCCCAACAACAAAGACTTTCCCAGCCCCAATCGTCAGTTGTCTCAAGATTGAGAAACCTGCTGTAGGAGCCTGCCTGGGTTGCTGGACCAATGTCCATTTGCCCTCAGAAATGACCACATGCGCTCTCTGGGCAGGTATCTCTGTGCTCTGTGATGAGCCACATCATCGAATTGTTCAGTGACCAAGAGCAGGCACTGCCTTTGGTGGCAAGTTAGTAGCCTCATGACCATCCTCCTGAGCACTGGAGAAAGCTGTTGGAGAGAGAAAATGAAATGACAGATTGTTCAGCCCACGTAGAGAGAGTGAGAGAGTGTTTACGGTAGGAAGCAGAGATGATCATTACCAATACGCACCAGGTCTCTGAGAATTTCTGAGCGGGGCCAAGTGACCAGTCAGTGACCTCTCTTCTTCCAGCTGAAGTTACAGTGTGGGCAGTGATTCAAACACCCAGTGACTTAGCCATCTATAATTTTATAGTTCTGCACAAAGCTCTCCATTTGTTTTGGTTTCCAGGTGGAGCCCAACACCAAAGTGTTTCCAGCAGTCTTCCTGCAGCCCACAAGCACTTCTCTGTTTCAGTTTCAACTTGGAAAGCTGAAGGTAATTATCTCTCCCCTCACAGAATGGCTATGACAAGAAAAGGCACATTGACCATGAGGCCTCTGTCACTTCTTGCTTCTCTTACTCCCTTCTCATTCTCTCCTTCTCCCACTTCTATTGGGTGCTGAGTTAAAGCCCTTGTAACCCATTACCCAGGTCTCAATTAATGCTGGTAAAGCCCTTAGAGGTCCCTGGATATGTTTGTTTCCCTTTCATTTATACACACCCTGTTGGTTACTGTGGGCCAGCCCCTGAGAAGCTTTTTTGCACATGTTTTCTCCTCTCCAATGCCTCCCTGCCTCATCCAGAATGCAATGCCCCTGTCGGCAGCCATATTTAAGAGTGAAGAGAAGAACCCAGTCCCGCAGTGTCCTCCTCGGCTAGATGTGCAAACCATCCAGCCCGTGCTCTGGAGCCGCATGCCCAGCAGCTTTCTGAAGGTGGAGACAGAGCGGGTGAGCGAGCGCCATGGCTGGGTAGTGCAGTGCTTGGAGCCCCTGCAGATGATGGCGCTCCACATCCCAGAAGAGAACAGGTAGTGGAGGGTCCCGCAGAGGATGGGGCAGGCCTGGGAGGTGGTGAGGCAGGGCCCAGTCAGCCAGGAAGGGAAGGAGGAGCATTCTCATTGGCCCAGGGCCCTGCTCAGTCCCAAGATGACTATTCATTTCCCCAAAGCCTCAGTTTCTCTTCTTTCCCTTCTCAGCTTTTGTGATTCACTCAGAAATAGCAGGATAATCACTATGCTATGCCTGCCACAGGGCCCTCACAGTAGCTCCTAGTGCCTACGTTCAGGGACATTTCCACGCACTCAATTAAAAATCTTAGTGTGACCCTGAAATATATGTTTATTGATGGCAAGGAAGAGGAGAATTAGGTATGCCTAGCTTGCTTAGAAAATGAAAAACTCAGGCTCCTGGCCTCTTCTCGTTAAGAGATGCTCTTGGATGATGCCAGGGTTCAATCCCAACACTGTCACTTCCTGGCCGTGCGGCCTCTGTTAAGTTGCTCACATCCTCCAGGCCTCAGTCTCTACAGGGTTACAGTGAGATAAATGTCCACACAAAGGAGGGCTGGGAGGTAAAAAATATAGTAGTTTCTGTGCATAGTAAGAATTAAATAAGTTGTATTTTGTGGATATTATTAGCCCTTGATCTCTTGGACTAAAAAAAAATTAATTAATAGAGAAGGTAGAGGTATTTGACACCTGCCTAGCTGGCAGCTGGGTGTTGCCCTGGGTCATGGGCAGCCACAGGACAGGCTAGTACAGGGAAGGAGCAGAAAGGACCAGCTGCCATCCACGGATGCCTATTGCAAAGATCCTCAGATTCGTGGTGAGGATCAAAACAAAGTGGAAACCCTAAGCAAGGATCAGAGCCTATGCCCTGGACCCCCACGAATGAGGGAACAACACACAGGCAAACACACCTCTAAAGTCAGGAAGGAGAAAGTGAGTTGTTATGGCACCTCATCTCAAGCTGGGCAGCGTCTCCCCTCTGGACAGGAGTGCAGTAGGTTTGTTTTCAGGGGAGGGAAAGCCACGTGGATGATGGCAGGTTGGAGATTACACAGGTGATGTAGATGGTAGACTGACGGAGGGCTTCAGCTGCATCTTCTGAGAGGCCTCTTACATCAGGACCCAGGGGATCCCCTTGAGCCCACGAGTACGAGGACCAAGTCACCTCTGACTTGTACCTGAATGTTTTTCAGTGTTGATATTTTGGAATTTTTCCCTAATAAGGAAGTGTTTAATATTTGGTAAGCAAATATCCTAAGTCTTACAGACTTTGAAGACCCTTATAGTGAGAAATGGTGGATGATCAGGAACAGGGTGTGGACCAGAACTGGGAGACGGATAAAAACCTGTAAGAGAAAGTGTGGCAGAGATGCCTTCATCCTTCTACCTGCCCTGTCGTCCTCAGGTTGGGTGAAGCCCCTGGGGATTCAGAGAGCAAGAACTCTGCTGTATTCTGGCACACGTTTCTCCCTGTGGAATGGTTGATTGCTTGTCTCATTCTCAGGTGTGTGGATGTCCTGGAGCTCTGTGAGCAGGAGGACCTGCTGCAGTTCCATTACCACACTCTGAGACTCTACAGCGCCGTGTGTGCCCTGGGAAACAGCCGAGTAGCCTATGCCCTGTGCAGCCACGTGGACCTCTCCCAGCTCTTCTACGCCATTGATAACAAGTACCTCCCTGGCCTCCTTCGGTCTGGTTTCTATGACCTGCTCATCAGCATCCACCTGGCCCACGCTAAGGAGAGAGAGCTGATGATGAAGAATGAGTACATCATCCCCATTACCAGCACCACCAGGAAGATCCGCCTGTACCCAGACGGGTCAAAGAGGCACGGGCTGCCTGGAGTGGGCCTGAGAACGTGTCTCAAGCCGGGCTTCCACTTCTCCACCCCTTACTTTGTCATGGCCAGCGAAGAGCACCAGAAGCAGAGCCCCGAGATTCCCTTGGAGATTCTCAAGACGAAGGCGCTGAGCATGCTGAGAGAGGCTGTGCAGTGCAGTGGAGCGCACATCCGAGACCCTGTTGGGGGGTCTGTGGAGTTCCAGTTTGTGCCTGTACTGAAGCTCATTGGAACCCTGCTGGTCATGGGGGTGTTTGACGACAATGACGTTCGGCAGATTCTCCTCCTGATTGATCCGTCTGTGTTTGGGGAGCACAGTGGGGAGAGAGAAGAGGGAGCAGAGAAGGAGGGAGTAGGTCAGATGGAGGAGAAGGCAGTGGAGCCTGGGGAAAAGGCCAGCAAGGAGGCTCCAGTCAAAGGCTTGTTACAGACCCGATTGCCAGAGCCCGTCAAGCTGCAGGTAACTCGGGGCATCAAGTCCTGCCCTTGGGGAGCTGGGGAGGGAGACAGTAAAGCCCAGTGGTGTTGAAGCTGGAACTGTGATACTGGCCTAAACCTGGAGGGTAACAGGGATGCTCAGAACACCCACCAGTCCTGCTCATTTCTGATATAAAACCTATTCCCTCCGTCTCCCCAAGCCAAAATGAAAATACCGACCCTCACCAATAAGGCACATGCTTTAGAATTGTTCTTCTGGTACTAGTGATGGATTTGCCCTGATCTTATCTCTTACCCTTTGGGGCCTAGGGGCATATTTGTGAGATCCTGTCTAGAGAGGGGGAGGAGCCTTTGGCTGTGGAGAAGACCAAAGGAATTGGCACATGGGGTGACCACATTCATCGCCAGCTCTCATTTGTGTCCAGCCTCTGATCACCAAGCTGCTGTGGACCTGTTACATCAGCAAACACTAGAAACCGCCATGTGAGCTAAGGAGAAGCGGGTAACTTAGAGCTGTCCCCTTGGCATCGCCTAGCAAACTTCATCATTTCCCGAAGCATAGTCTTACCAGATGTGAGCCAGTGTCAGTAGTGAACCGATGACCATACCTTTTGCCTTCTGGGAGCAACTGAAGAAAGATTAAATGAAGTGAGTCAGCTCAGGCGTCCCTGGATTTCACTTTCTCCCCCCCCAGAATCGGCTTTTCGATTTGCAAAATGTGGATGGTAATATAGTAAAACATAGGGTTAAAATGTATTTTTATGAAATACAATATGAAATGTTTTGTCATAAAATATATTACAATCAAGTAATCTGTAGATGAAGCTGTCTTGTCCAATGTGATGGGATTGGTAGGTGGTCAGGCAAACTGTTCACTATAGAGGAGAAGCATAACAAATTTCATATATATACACCTTAAATTTTTTATTAAAGTATATAAAGGTGCTATTCTGACATAGGGCCAAGACCTTTCCCTTAAGGTGAATCTCCAACTGGCACACAGAGTCCCCTCTTGTCCACAGATGGCACCTGTCACACCCCATCCACAGCTGCCAGTTCGGGCGGACTGCATGCGGATTTAGAGATCATTGGAAAGCTAAGTGCAGAATGTTTCTAGATTTTTATGATTTCCCTTAGTTTTTTGTAGTCATCTAACTCACCCAATTTTTAGCATTTTTGTAAAAAAAAAAAAAAACCGTACCTTTTGTAGATATCCCTTAGTCATTCAACTTAGTTTTCCTATTTCACTCGCTCATATAATTTTTAATTAACTGTTGTAGTTACATCACAGGTGTGCCTGCCATAAGCTTCAGATCCTCATTCACCAGACAGGAGCCCAGGTGTGCAGACAGGCGAGAGCCCCCACCACCCAGACGAACTGAAGAGGGTCCAGTAGTCCCAGGAAGGGTTCGGTGGGGGTGGGTTAATAGAACTGCTCCAGTAATCTCAGGAACACAGAGACTCAAGGAGGCAAAGTACAGCAAGTGCCTGGCACATTGTCGGCAAAGTTAGTGCTCAGCAAGTTGTGATTATTGCTTCTCCTATTAGTATAAACTGTAATAGTGCTGAGATCAGTAATACTAACAGTCCTCAAGAACTAATCACAGAAAAACAGAATTTACAAGCAAAAACAGCGAGAGAGCCAGAAGATCCCAGGAAGGAGCCAGGGCCCACGGTGCAGTTCAGCAGTGATTTCTACACTAAGCTGAGAGCCTGTGGGAAACACTCCTTTACAAATGCTTTCTCTCTCGCTCTGCAGACAGATGTACTCTGTCTTCGGTGAGCTTACTTCCACCGTTCTCCTGGTCTTAATGCTGCGGAGCTGGTCTCCGGATTCTGGCCTCCTTGGACCTGATAGCTCTGTGCTGACTGTGTGACACTGAAGAGGTTACTTACATCACCTACATCTCAGTGTCACCATGTCTAAAGTGGGGTGCCAGGTACTTCCTCAGCTTCCATAAAGCATTGTTATATCAGTATATATATATATATATACACACTTGCATTGCAGATGTGTGAGCTCCTCAGCTATTTCTGTGACTGTGAGCTGCAGCACCGAGTGGAAGCCATCGTGGCCTTTGGCGACATTTATGTCTCCAAGCTCCAGGCAAATCAGAAGTTCCGCTACAATGAGCTCATGCAGGCCCTGAACATGTCTGCGGCCCTGACTGCTCGGAAGACCAAGGAGTTCCGCTCACCTCCACAGGAGCAGGTGAGAACCCCGTTCTGAGCCTCTGTCCTGTTCCTAAGGAGGACCTTGAACCCTGCAGGAACGGGGCTCTTGAAACCTTTATGTGCCTGGCAGCCTCAAGAGCTGTGGGTGATTAAAAGACCCAGCCCAACACCAGGAGACAGGCCTAGTCTGACAACTGAGACCTGCTACTTATCTTTTGGGTGGGAAAATAACCTTCCCAAAACTACACACAGGGCAGGTTCCCTCCCTTCCCTCGCACCCGTGTCCTTATCACCAAGTCAAAGACCAGATCGCTGTCAGCATCAACTTGCACCCCAGCCAGGACCCACCACTCAAAAGTTTTGTTCAGTCATGCAGGAAATCCCTGCTGTCTCTCAGAGATCGACAGAATATGGTCAACATTTGCCAGCTTACGAGAGTGGGTGCACCATCCTCATGGGCGTAGCTTACGATCCTGGCTCCCACCCTTTCTTTCCCCATCCTGTCTCCTTCCCTCCTCTTCTGCATCCCCAGGGCCGGCCGTCACTTCCTCCTTTAGCCTTCTGAACAGCCATCAGAAACCTGTAACTCAAGAAGTTCCTCCCTGATGTGTTAGACCAGTGATTCTTGCGCAGACGTCAGAATCCCCGGACTAAATAAAACCCAGGTTGTGGCTGGTGCGGCTCTAGGGTCTCTAGTTCAGTAGGTCTAGCACGGGGCCCACGCATTTGCATTTTTAGCAAGTTTGCAGGTAATGTTGATGCTGCTGGTCTAGAATTGAAAAGAAAAAAAGGGATACCACCTCCCGTCAAACTCGGCCATCCCATCTGCCAGCCCTCCCTGAGTGTTCATTTCTAGAAGGAGTCTACCCACAAAACTCTCTAAATAAGAATTGACTATCTACAAAGGATATGAAAGATTTAGGTCAATTTTAGGGGAGAGAAATGCAAAATCACTTAGGAAATGGAATGTATGAGAATTAAAATGTTAAAGCACTTTAATGAATTTTAATTAAATGATTGATTTCTTCCTCCTTCTATAACCTTTGAGGAGAGAGTAGGTTTTCAGCCCTGTGTCTGCACAGTATTCGGAGAGATGTGAAAACCACACTTGGGGATGTAACTACATACAAGAGTAGCTAAAACTAAGGTTCTTATCCCATGATTGTTGGCAAATTAGCCAAACATAGCAAGCCTTTCACTTTCAAAAGGGTTTCATTGAAGGGCATGACCTCCAGTAGAAAATTTGGCACACTGCCCGGCTTTTGGTTTTATGCCTTTTTGGATTTACGCCCTGCAGGCTGGTGGGCCACTGCTTCTTACATGTTCCACAGAAGGGAAGACCTATCAGTAAAGAAATTCATTTCCTAATTCTGGGACCAGATCTTCAGATCTTATTTTTATTCAATAAACAGCCTATCAGTGTATGTTGTTGATATAGTTACCATAACTTAACATTCTAGAACAACCACAAAAGGTACTTTTCCCACCTGTTCTATAAATATTACTGTATTACCAACTACACTGCCATCTACTTCCAAAACATTGTCTGCCGTGATCTAACAATATTAAATAAGGTTCGTGGTTTAATAAAAGAGGCTGTCAACTTTTTTCCACCTAGAAACCTAAACAGAAAGAGAAAAAAAGCCTCTTCGTTGTCTGAGTTACTCTGCCCGAGGCAGGAGAATGGCCAAGCCGACCCCTGGTTGCTGCTGCAGCTCCTGTAGGTGTTCCCCTAGCCTGGAGTCGTGGGTCTGCAGGGGAACTCAGACGCCTAGGACTCTGAGTGGGAAATGAAAGGCAGCTTTACTTCTACCAACTCTTTATTAACCTCTGATGGCATTTTTTAATTATTCAGGTAGGCAGCAAAGCAAAGGCCGGACTTTATCACCGACATAAATTGCATATTTTTTCATTTCATACTACAGTGGTTTTAATGCCTTGAAATATCACTCATACTCATTGCATACTTCAAGATCACAGCGGCTATAAGGCTTGCCACCGGATGCTTTAGTCCAATAAGGGTACATGCCACTATCTCACAAATTTGTTTTTTATGATCTGAAGAACTAGATTTCAGTATAATTGCTTCTCTCTGTAACCCTATACATTTTATTTCATGTATTTAAAATACTAATCTGAGAAGAATCCGTGGGTTTCACTGGACTGTCAGAGTGGTCCATGGCACAGGGTTAACAACCCCTGAGACAAAACTGTAATGCAAAAGATGATGGACTGACTGAAAAACAGAAAGTCTACCTGTCAAAAAAAGCACATAAACAAAAGCTCACTAAAAACTAGAAAATATATTTGGAATATATGTTACAAGAACAAATAGTCCAGAGATGTACAAAGTGCTTGTCAATTTTTTGATTATTTTTTTCAATTAATTTTTAAAACAATAATCACCCAACAGAAAAATGGAAGGAGAACATGGATGGGATATTTATAAAATATGAAATAAAAATGGTCCTTCTGTGTGGAAAGACAAAGTTCAGCCTCACCAATTAAATGCAAAATA
>VMDR010003079.1:53570-78139 GCA_007922815.1 Macrotus californicus | reverse complement strand
AATGATAGCTTTGCTGGATAGAGTAATTTTGGATGTAGGTCCTTGCCTTTCATGACTTGGAATACTTCTTGCCAGCCCCTTCTTGCCTGCAAGGTTTCTTTTGAGAAATCAGCTGACAGTCTGATGGGCACTCCTTTGTAGGTTACTGTCTCCTTTTCTCTTGCTGCTTTTAAGATTCTCTCTTTATCTTTCATCTTGGCTAATGTAATTATGGTGTGCCTTGGTGTGTTCCTCCTTGGGTCCAACTTCTTTGGGACTCTCTGAGCTTCCTGGACTCCCTGGAAGTCTATTTCCTTTGCCAAATTAAGAAAGTTCTCTTTCATTATTTGTTCAAATAAGTTTTCAATTTTTTTCTGTTCCTCTTCTCCTTCTGGCACCCCTATGATTCGGATATTGGAACGTTTCAAGACATCCTGGAGGTTCCTAAGCCTCTCCTCATTTTTTTGAATTCTTGTTTCTTCATTGTGTTGTGCTTTAAAGTTTCTTTCTTTCTTCTGGTCCACACCATTGATTTGAATCCTGTTTTTCTTCCTCTCACTGTTGGTTCCCTGTACATTTTCCTTCATTTCCCTTATCATAGCCTTCATTTGTTCATCTAATTTGTGACCATAATCAACCAAGTCTGTGAGCATCCTGATTACCAGTGTTTTGAACTGTGCATCTGATAGGTTGGCTATCTCTTGGTCACTTGGTTGTATTTTTTTCTGGAGCTTTAATCTGTTCTTTCATTTGGGCCATTTTTGTTGTCTTGGCACGCCTGTTACATAGTAAGGGGCAGAGCCTTAGGTGTTCACCAGGGCAGGGCAACCCACGTCATTGCCATTGTGATGCTGTTTGTGGGGGAGGGGACTGAGAAGGAACAACGGTGCTTGCTCCGCTCTCTGTTGGTTTTCAGTGACTTTCCCCACTACTCACAGTTCAATTGGGCCCTCTGGTGCTGATTCTGGTGCTGATTCCCAGGTGGGTGGGCTTGTGCACCCTCTAGAACCCTGTGCGTCTCTCCAACGAGCTCTCCTATGAGTCCAGGACTTTCTCCCGCTGCAGCTGCCTCTGCCCTCACAGGAGCTTCCAATCAGAGGCCCTGAGGCTTTATTTCCTCGTGCTGGAACTCTGGGTTGCAGAGTCTGTCTTGCTCCCCAGTTGTTCCTCCTGGTTTATGCACACAAGGGAGTGGGATGTCCGGTCCGCAGCCGCCACCCCTCCTGGCCAGCCGCGCCTTTCCCCGGTCCGCCAGCCACCGCCCCGCCGCTCGAGTCCTCTCTGCCTGGCCCATCTCCGCCCCGGCTGCCCGTCTCTGCCCCTCCTACTGGTCTGGATGAATGTTTCTTCTTTAATTCCTTGGTTGTCGGACTTCCACAGTTTGATTTTGTCAGTTCTGGTTGTTTTTTGTTTTAAAATTTGTTGTTGTCCTTTTGGTTGTACGAGGAAGCACAGCGTGTCTACCTATGCCTCCATCTTAGCCGGAAGCCTGTGAGTTGCTTTTTTGTAATCAATAACTTCTGTTTTCCATTTCAGTAAATTTTTGTTTCACCTACTGCCCAGGACATATTCAATTTTTTTCCAATTATTCTGCAAAATGTTCTTTATAGATGATTTGTTCAATGAAGTATCTAATCAAAGCCCACATATTATATCTGGTTGTTATGTATTATAAGTGTGCTTTAAACGAGCACACTCATTTCTTGTGACGCCTACTTATTGAACAGTCCAGGTCAGACTTCTGTGGGAGCCAGCACCTGCCTTTGTCTGATTGCTACCTTAATCAGTTTTCTCCTGCATCCCCAGCATTACCTGAAAATAAAGTTAAATCGAATTAATCATTTTTGACTAGACTACATCTTAGTAGATCTTGCACTCAGGAGTACTTTTAATACTTTTTAAAAACATTTGATAACAGAGGACACAAATAACATGAAAAGTTATACGTGCAGTTATTTCAAATCTCTAATTTAGTCATCAGACTCAACACAAACTTCATGAGTTTTTTTTTATCATAGCACCTCAAGAAAAGTGAAAGGTCAATTTCAGTTTTATAATCTTTGTTTTTCTTTTTACTCTTTACAGTAAAGGTGCACGTGGGCAATGAAATAATAAAATGAAGAGCATCAGGAAAAAGAGGAGAAACGTAAGAGACTTTGTCTTTCACAAATTAGATAAAACCTCTAAGGTAACATGTATTAGAGTAAAAAACACAGATACTTTTATTTCATTACTTAAAATTTCAGTGTATGGGATGATATTATTGAGTATGTTAGAGTAAGAACCTCAAATAACCTTTTATTCCTACAAAAATAATGAAAATACTGGCAAATATAGTCAAAATTAACATTTTTATATAACTCAGGAAATTAACCAAAAATCCAGGGAACATTTATTCAAGAAAATGGCTGAATCTCAGTAAGAACAATAAGCATTGTGACTTTTTTTTTGGTGATTTAATCTTTATTGTATTTTTTCCCCATTACCATTTACTTGTCTTATACACCTCCCCCCACCCCCAGCAATCACCATACTAGTGTCCATTTCCATGAGTCCTTTTTAACTTTTTGCTCAATCCCACCACCCCTCCAACCTCCCCGTTCCTTAGCTGTCATCCTGTTCTCTGTCTATTAATCTGTTTCTATTTTGTTTGTTAGTTGAGTTTGTTCATTAGATTCCACATATGAGTGAAATCATATGGTATTTGTCTTTCTCTGACTGGCTTATTTCACTTAGCATAAAGTTCTCAAGGTCCATCCATACTGTTGCGAAGGGTAAAATTTTCTTCTTCTTTATGGCCGAGTAGTAGTCCATTATGTAAATGTCCCATAGTTGTTTTATCCACTCATCTGTTGAGGGACACTTGTGCCACTTCCATATCTTGGCAATTGTAAATAATGCTGAATTGCACGTAGGGATGTTTATGTTCTTTCAAATTAGTGTTTTGAGTTCCTTTGGCTATATTCCCAGAAGTGGGATTGCTGGGTCAAAACGCGGATCCACTTTTAATTTTTTGAGGTATCTCCATACTGCTCTCCACAGTGGCTGCACCAATCTGCATTCCCACCAACAGTGCAAAAGGGTTCCCCTTTCTCTACATCCTCTCCAGCACTTGTTTGTTGATTTATTGATGGCATTCTGACAGATGTGAGATGATATCTCACTGTGGTCTTAATATGCATTTCTCTGATGATTTGTGATGTTGAACATCTTTTCATATGTCTATTGGCCATCTGTATGTCCTCTTTGGGGAAGTGTCTATTCAGGTCCTTTGCCTATTTTTTAATTGGGTTGTTTGAGTTTTTTTGGTGTTGAGTTTTGTAAGTGCTTTATAAATTTGGGATATTAATTTCATATCAGATTTATCAGTGAGTATGTTCTCCCATCTGTGGGTTGTCTTTTTATTTTATTGATGTTTTCCTTTGCTGTGCAAAACCCTTTTAGTTTGATATAGTCCAATTTGTTTATTTTTTCTTTTGTTTCCCTTGCCTGGGGAGATATATCTGATAAGATATTGCTACAAGCAATGTCTGAGAGTGTGCTACCTAAGTTTTCTTCTATGACTTTTGTGGTTTCGGGTCTAACATCTAAGTCTTTGAGAGATTTTGAATTTATTCTTGTGTGTGGTGTAAGAAGGTGGTCTAATTTCATTTTTCTGCATGTAACTGTCCAATTTTCACTTTAGGACATTTTTAATTTACCCTGATCCTATCTCCCTTGCCCAACCTCTATGGAAATCTAGAAAACCAACAGCTTGTGATCATGATGAAATCCAACAGCTATGCAGTGACCGGAGGGTCAGGATGGGTTTGGAGGCAATTCCAAGTCCTGTTCTCAAAGAAATATAATTATTTAAACTACCTGGCAGCTTTCTGGCAAACACTGTTTGCCATGCATGTCTTTGTTTGACTTGATTCAGACCTCACCTGATATAAGATGCCTTTGTCCAGGCACATTTATTGAAAATAATCAGTCATAATTGTTTAATTTTGCAGCTATGTGAGGCAGCGATAATGGCTGGGGCAAAAACTAGTCAAATGAAAAATGTAAAAGGAAAAGCTGAGGGATGCTATGTCCACAGGGGACTTGGTAAAGCTCTGACATGTTATTGGAATCTGTAAGTCTACATGCATACACAGGGTTGTATGCATGCTAGGACAGACCTGAGAAGTCCATAAGCCCTGTCTGACCTTGAGGCTTTATGTAGGAAGGCTGCAATGAAGTCATGTCCCCACACACACACAGGAACATTTGAGAAAGAGTGAATTTTTCAGAAAGAACCTAGGCAGTAAATCAAACCCACAAGAAGAAATAAAGAATGCTCGTAAGAGTAACCACAAAGGTAAATATAAACAACAGCATAAGTGTAGTTCTTGCTTGTAACTTCTTTTTCCTACTAACAGATACCTGTATGAAACAATCATTAGAAATATGTGTTCATGGGCATACAATGTATAAAGATATAATTTATATAAAATAGCAACACAATGGAAGGTGGAGGGAAAGGAGATATATAGGAGCATAGTTCTTATATACGCTTGATATTAAGTTGGTATGAAACTGAACCAGATTGTTATAAATTAAGATGTATTTTTCCCCCAGGGCATTCCTATCAAATTGCTGCAAGATTAGTGGCTTAAAACAATAGGAATTTATTTGCTCCAAGTTCTGTGGTATAGAAGCTTGAAATCCAGGTGTTAGAAAGGCCATGTTCCCTCTGACGTCTCTAAGGGACACTGTGCTTTCTTGCTTCTTCATAGCCTCTGGTGACTTCCGACAATCCTTGGGTTCAGAGCTGCATCACTCCAATCCCTGCATCACATGGTCTTTGTCCCTGTGCCCATGTCGGCGGGTCCTCGCCTCTTCATATAAAGATACTAGTCGTTGCTTTTAGGACCCACTCTCATCCAAGCTGACATCGCCTTTACTTGTCAATGGATAAACAGAATTTGGTAGATCCATACAATGAAATATTTGTTGCCAATAAAAAGAATGAAGTACTCATACATTGTATGATGGTTGAAACTTTGTGCTATGTGAAGGAACACAAAAGCCAGACACAAAAGACCATATTTTGCATTATTCTATTTATATGAAATGTGCAGAATAGGCAAATCCACAGAGCAGGAAAAGTAGATTAGTGGTTTCCGAGGGCTGAGGAAAAGGGAATATGAGGAGTAACTGATTATGGGTATGGAGTTTCTTTTTGGGGTGGTGAAAATATTTTGTGAATGTACTAAAAAGTAGTGAATTTTATACTTAAAAAGGGTGAATTTTACGGCATAAGCTATATCTCAGTTTAAAATGTTTACTATACAAAATTCACAGAGTTCAATGTCAGTAACCTAAATAGGGTTTTGAAATTTTCCCTTGTGCTTCGTTCTGTCTTCTCTTAATTTGATCATCGACATTGTCTTGTTACAGAAAGAGATACTCTGAGCATTAATCTCCTTTACGTTCTGCAGAGTAGGTCTGCCACTAATTTCCTCATTTATCTTTGCTTTCTTCTGCATTAAAAATTTATCCATGTGTAAAATTAAAAATATACAAAACTGATGACAACATCACAACCCATAAGCACTTTCAATAATTTATAACCATGCAGCAGTGAACGGCTCAGCAATGAGCGTCACCCAGTAATGAGTGGGGCACAGAAACAGACTTGGCTTATTTGCCGTTCTCTCCATGCTGACTCTCGCATCTCTTCCCTTCCTTCTCACTCAATCAAACGTTTCTGGAAAGCCTGGGAATGGAAATGATATTTGCGTAAGGACAAACTTTAAATGGTGCATTTTTGTCAAACTCAGGATCTCTGACACTAATAGCAAATTAGTTATAAGAGACACAGGAGCTGAGAACTTGAAAGCAATGCAAGTCTTAGGTTACTGAAATGCCTCCTAAAATCGCCTCCTGAAAATAGTATCTTTTTATTGTTTTTACATTGCCACGTTCTACCATGATTCAGCTCTGCTTTCACCTTTAATCAGGGCTTTCTTAGAGTGGCAAGTGCCACCTTAGGGAAGTAGGTCTCATGTGGGGCCGTAGGAACTCCTGGTACCAAAGGTTGTGTGGGGACTTCTAGCTCATTGGTCTCAATGGGTGCCGTCAAGGTGCAGATCAGACCGAATGGCCAAAAAGTGTTTTCTAGACAAAACACCAAAGGGGATGCAGAGCTGCTCAGCCACTCTGTGTTCGTAACTTCTCAACTGGGAGACTTGCTTCTAATGTCATGGAGAGCAGAGGCCTCAGCAAGACAACCCAGCAGTTTTCCACCCACAATTATTCTAGATTTTTCTGCATGTGTCCTAATTGTTAGTCCCTTTTCATTTTTTAAAATACTTATTCCTACTTGATTGCAAAGTTAATCTCTGGCACCAGTTCTCTGGGGTCCATCTTTCTCTCCCACCCCTTAGAGGAAATACGCTCCAACAATCAGTATTTATTGCTTTGCACGTTTCAATTTGACCTCCATGCTAGCTTTCTCTCAGCATGTATGATAAAAATAATTTTCTAGGTCTTAAGCTAACAGAAACCTCCTGGCATGCGTCACAGTCCTCTCTTCACTGCTGTCCTCATTTGCCTCTATCTCATCGTGCCTCTTGGATCTTCAAGTCAAGGCTCTTGAAAAAGTGGCTTACTTCCACTCTATAGCTCAGTCTCATCCACCAGCCACCTCAAGCAATTTGACATGCCCCGCAGCAATGACAAAGAAGCCCCTCTCAGAAGGAGAAGAGAAAGAGCAAGAAATTGGAAATCTATTTGAAAAAATAATGAAAGAAAACAACCGTAATTTGGTAAAGGAAATAGATATGCAAGTTCAGGAAGCACAGAGAGTCCCAAGCAAGATGGATGCAAAGAGGCCCACTCCAAGGCACATCATAATTAAAATGGCAAAGATTAAAGATGAAGAAAGAATCTTAAAAGCAGCAAGAGAAGATCATTTAGTTATGTACAAGGGAGTTCTTATAAGACAGTCAGCTGGTTTCTTAAAAGAATCTTCGCAGGCTAGAAAGGCCTGGCAAGAAGTAATCAAAGTCATGAAAAACAGGGACCTACAGCCAAGATTGCTCTACCTGACAATGATATCATTTAGAATCGAAGGGCAGATAAAGAGCTTCCCAGACAA
Organism: Macrotus californicus; assembly: GCA_007922815.1. Taxonomy (NCBI): domain Eukaryota; kingdom Metazoa; phylum Chordata; class Mammalia; order Chiroptera; family Phyllostomidae; genus Macrotus; species Macrotus californicus. Next base: position 71,034 of record VMDR010003079.1, on the reverse strand, counting down.
CAACAACAACAAACCTAAAGGGATTCATCATCACAAAGCCATTATTATATGTAATGTTAAAGGGACTTATTTAAGAAAAAGAAGATCAAAACTATGAATAATAAAATGGCAGTAAATACACATCTACCAACAATTGAATGTAAAAAAAATCCAACTAAGCAAACAAGAACAGAGACAAAATCATGGATACGGAAAAAGTTTTGATAGTTGCCAGATGGGAGGTGGTCGTGGGGGAATGAGTGAAAAGGTAAGGGGATTGAGAAGTACAAACAGGTAGTTACAGAGTAGCCATGGGGATGTAAAGAACAGCATAAAAAATGGACTAGCCACAGAGCTTATGCACATGGCCCATGGACATGAACAGTAGTGGGGGGATTGCCTGAGAAAGGAGGGGATGCTGGGTGGAGGGGGGAAAGACTGGGACAACTATAATAGCATAATCAGTAGAATATAATTTAAGAAAATCTAAACTTCTTTCAAACTCCACAGTTATTGGCCCATTGTGTCCCAGTTAACATCTCCTGGATGGTCTCCACAGCTGAACAAGGCTTTCCTCATCTTTTTCCTCATCTGCCCCAGCACTGTTCCCATTGAGTTGCCACTTTGATGGAATCTAGTTCGGGGGGTGCTTTAGTTCCTTTAATTCTTAAAAAGGGACATTCATGAGATAGATGAACCTTTTTCTTACTAGTAGACTGCTTTTTATAGCATAATCTGACTCCTTTCTCTGCTTCACTGACATAACATTTCTTCTTTGAATATTCTAGTCTGGCATGGGCCAGAGTGCTGAAAGAATTGGAAAAGGAGTGTATGTGTGTGTGAGTGAGTGTGTGTGTGAGTACCATTAAATGAACACGTTTGAGGAGAATGGAAAAAGCTTTATCTTTCTGCATATATAATATAAAAGTAAGTACCTATTTAAATATTTATGTAGAAGTACAGATAGCTATTGAGCTTCAGAAATTTTTAAACTCATCAAGCAGTTTACACCACAACCACATTGCTAGCTCCTGACAACTGATAGTGGCTAAATAATTCCATTTTCTAAAACTTATTCAGCTTTGTGTCATCAGCCTGTCTGCTTGTCTAGAATTGCCACAGATATTGATTATAAATAACTACTGGGTTAGTAGTAACAAATCCAAAGATTTTACCACTTATATGTTTAAGTAAAAAATAAAATTGTTCACAATGTATAGGGAACCTATCCGTGTGTGATGTGATCTAGTGCTCAGCTCTGGTTCTGAACATAGACAGATGTGCGTGGCGTGCAGGGAACATCCGTGAATAGGTCTCCCATGGGGAATCAGGCCTGCATTGTACCTAGGCTGCTTTGAGACTTGCTTTTGCTAAAAACTCCCTCACCCTGAATTGAGGAAACAAATGTTTACTGCATATCTTTAAAGTAACTTCTTAAAATCAATGCTAAACCTCTCAAGTTTGGGTGTAACCAGTTCAACCTCTTTTCCCTTTACATTTGCAAATGACCTTTATCTTGAAGGGATTAGCAACATTCTTTCTTTTGTTATGGTAACCACCCAAAATGTACCTGTGCATAGTTAATGAGAACCATCCTGGATGTAATGTACCTAGAGTGTCAATAAAACCCTGTCCAGGTGAGGGGTCTGGGCCCTCTCTCTCACTCTCCGAGTTATCTCCGTGTTATCTCTGCATTATTTCGAGTTATCTCTGTACTTTCTTTAGTAAGCAGGAGCCTTGCTCTCTCATTCCCAAGGATCCATCCCCACGGCACAACCCCCAACTAGGTCTAGGTTTGGGAGAAAGAGCAAAGACTTTCCCTCTAATCAAACTATGGGGAAAAGCAGGCCAGGGAAGCCCTCACAATCAGAAAAAGCTTAAACAAAGAAAAGGGACCGATGTGCAATGGCCAGGCTCTCTTCATCAGTCACCACAGCTGCAGCGAGCATCACAGCCACACAGGGTGAGCCCAGCAGGGGCATAGGTGTACGCATGCTCATTGCAGCAGGGCTGAGTCTCTGCCAAGGCCGTGGTGGAGGGAGGGAGTTGATTCCCCTCGTTTTCCCTCCTCCTCGTGAGCACTGGAGCTAATTCTACTCAGGATATGTCAATCCCAGACCTTATGATATTATAATTTAACCAAGTTAAACAGTCATTCAAAATCAAATCTTCACAGACCAGGCATTGAAATAATATTCCTTTTGCAGAACTATACAATTAAGTTTACTTTATCACTTTGCAGTTTTCAGAAATAAAAATAAATGCAGCCTAGCATCTCTTTTAAAAAGTAATATAAGTTTCTCAGAAATCTGTCATTCTTGATTTTGATACCAAGTCATATTGTCCAGAGTTTCCCTCATATTTATCTTTAAATTTGCTAGTAATGAAAGAATCATATCAAGAGTCACTAGGAAATTTTTCTTGATGTTTTTAATATTGTCTCCTAAAGATATGGCTTGTATTACATTTGGGAACTTATATATAAAATCACTATGGAAAAAATTTTCTTTATGCCACAGTAATTAATTTTGTATTTATTTTTAGCAAGGCTAAATTTCAACAAATATGGATCTTTATAGCATTACCTTTCTCCGTAAAGAATCATTTTTAATATTCTGTGAAGGAAGAAAAATAGCTAACACGGTTCAACCATTTCACAAGAATTTGTAGGAGTTAAAAACAAGAAAAAAAAAAGGTAGGACAGAGGATATGAAGATCAGAGAAAATGGTGATTGGCTTATGGAAATTAAACAGAAAGGAAAAAATGGAAAAGAAAAAAATTCCTAAGCAGGATGGGCAATGAGAATGATGACAAAGAATTTTTAAAACGTCTACTTTCAATGTATCTTGAAAAGTTCACAGGAGCATTATTTCAATGATTTCAAGTTTTCTGCCTCAGAATAATATCAAACTCAAACAAGATGAGCTAAACATTCATCCACCAAAATGAACTTTTGTTACAGCAATTATTGGTTTGAAGAGGCAACCAGGAAAAAAAACCACAACTTATTTTTGTGAATTTGGGAGTTAAATTCCTCCTACTTGAGCATCTACATTATCATGCTAATTGATACCTGTTTTTTTCTAAATTAGTATTGTTTAAGTTGACTTCCCAAGAATGTGAAATGCAATATTTATTTTCAAATAGTATTTATTTTTTTTCTATTTCTTAGATTAAGTAAACTTCTTGAGTGCTTAAATATTAGTAATTTAAAAATTTTTAGTTTAGTCATATATTTTCAAGGAAAATATAGCTCTGTTTTTTAAAGTGGGTCCCCCAAATCTCTACTTACATCCTTTTGAATTGTTTTGATAACCTAATATTCCCAAATCTCAGTGCTGTATTTATTTGCTGTCTTGTTAATTTAATGCCATTTAAACCGTAGTATCTTTTATGAGGTAGCAAATAAAATTGAAGTCTTTTTTTCTTCCTTTTTATTGAATTTATTGCGGTGACACTGGTTAACAAAATTACACAGGTTTCAGGTGCACAATTCCACAACACGTCACCTGCACACTGTACTGTGTGTTCACCAGCCCAAGTCAAGTCTGCCAACCTCTCTCCCCACAGCAATCACTACACTGTTGGCAGGGTCCATGAGGTTTTTTTCTCTGAATATTTTAGACAAAAGTATAAGGGCTCTTGAATAAAATAGGGTTGAGCCCAAATATTGGCTCAACCGCTTACTAACTTGGAACATAGAGAGAGTTTACTTAACCACTTGAACTTCAGTAGGTTAACCAGTAAAATGAAATTATAATTTCTAGTTACCAAATTGGGTTTTATTAGATAATGTAAACCAAAGTTTGAAGCTCAGTGACACCACAATTAAATGGTCTCTTCTACTATCATGATCAACTATTTGAAGAAATCCAAGTATTGCTGAGGCAGTTAGACTTTCCCCAAACATCTTTGCCTTTTTAGTCAGGTATTTTGCTTGTCTAAATAATGAGATGTATTATAGACTGTTCTGTATAAACAAACACTAACCCTATGAAATTTCTTTGTGTTTTAAATCATTTTATTCTGCATATTTCTGCCTGTAGAAAAATTTCACACTTTCAGTTTTCCAAGCACAAATTGTCAAACAGGCTCTACGGAAAAGAGAGTTGTTTCCTGAAGTCAGTAAATACAAAGAAAGTTAGTAAAATTTTTCCTGTTTCGCCTTTTCCCCATGGTTACTTAGCAACCAGCTAAATCTCCTTTGAACACGAAATTACCATTGAGATTTGCGTCTATTGCTAAATTGAAGATCAAACAGCAGTCGCAATTTCCCTAAAGGGCAGAGTACAAATCTATTAGTATTACCTCATTGCCACTGAGAGAACAATGTTTCCCCTTCCTGTTTAGGAATATCATTATGTGCTGTTAGTTATGCGTAGTAAATTCATAATAAAGTCTCTGAGACCTGGACTGTAGGTGGGAATGTGCCTTCTGGCCAACTGCCCTCCTATAATTCGTACTGCAAACCAGTCCCCCAGAGTGTTCCTTAATGCGATCAGAATGCACACATAGAGTGTGACCCAAATAAGGTAGCAGCACATTCTGGTTTGCCCGCAGGGACCTAGTTTACGTCTCTTGTAAACCAATGAAAACGCAAGGATTTTCACACCTCTTTTCATCCTCACAATTGACCTGCTTGGAACAATAAATTCCATGGTGACCCCAGAATTGAAAAATTTGGAGGCAGTCCCGAGGAGATTCAAGAAAACGAGAGGCATAAGAAACCTCTGTGAAGAAATGACCAAAGGAATTGGTTTATTTGTTGCAGAAAAGAGAATGCTTAGAGAGATACTTAAATATAGGAGATACTCTAAAAGTAAGGAAGTGTTTCTGACTTATTTTCTACCCAGAGCTGCATAGATCAAAATTCTCACCGTGGAGTTGTGCTGTGTGAGAAGTAGAAAGTAAGATGTACACACTGGGTTGTTCCCTTGGGAAAGGTTATTGTTTCCTATTTTAAATTTCTTTAAAAAAACAAATAGAATATGAACATATTCTGTGTTCAGCACTTCTGCTTCTGGGTATGCGAGGTCTGTCTGGAAAAAGTCCAGCCATTGTTAATATAACGAGAACAATTTGCTCGACGTTGATGTAACCTGGCAGCCAAGGAGAGTGGACTGGAATGTGCATGCGTGAACAGTGGCGACTTCACTGTACTAGTCAGTGGCAGCAGTAGACATGGTTGAGTGAGCATGTGTACTGTGTGGCTGTCGTATACAAAATGACTGAGAGTAGAGCAACAAATCTGCGTCAAATTTTGTGTTAAGCTTGAACATTCCTCCACAGAATTATCTGGGTAATTCAGAAGGCTGCAGCTATGGGCAACTGGTGATTGGCAGCTTTATCATGACAATATGCCCTCTCATTCACCATGTCTCCTGCAGAGTTTTTGGTGAAACATCAGATCACCCAGGTGACTTAGCCTCTCTACAGCCCACATTTGCTGCCCTGAGACGTCAGGCTTTCTCAAAACTAAAATCACCTTTGAAAGAGAAGAGATTACAGACCATTGATGAGATTCAGGAAAATATGACATGGCAGCTGATGGTGACTGGGAGAACTATGTGAGGCCCCAAATGCATACTTTGAAGGGGACTGAGGCATCATTGTCCTATGTGCAATGTTTCTTTTATCTTATATCTTCTTCAATAAACGTCTCTATTTTCATATTACATGGCTGGATACGTTCTGGACAGACGTTGTATACCCTAGAAAACTTGTGCAAATGTATATCAATATATACACATATTAACCAGGCTGTTGATAGCTTTACTGTTCGTAATAGGACCTAGTGAAAACAACTCATGTGTCTTTTAACAGTAAAATTTATGGGATACTCAAATGATGAAACATGCTATAAATAAAAATAATTGACCCTTATATAGTTACATGCCACCATATGTATGTATTTCAAAAACATAATGTTGAGCGAAAGACATATTACAAAAGAATACATACAGTAAGGTTTCATTTATATAAAATTAAAAAAATAAGTGAAACTTATTTTCTTAGCATGAGTGTCCCAAAAGGGAACCTTAAATGAAGGATCCAAGCTCAAGTATTAAGTTGAAACATGAAACTACTGATGTTGAATCATTTTTGCCCTACAAAAAATGACAAGTATGGTTCAATCAAATAGTTTATTTGGAAGAGGGACAAAAATATGAGTAGACCTGGGGAAATAGGTAAGGATGGAAGCAAATAATATCATTGCACTTTCAGGCTAGTTACCACTGTGAATAACTAGAGCTGAATCCCATTTGGGAGATCCAGTAGAACACATGCACCATAATTAATGTATGTAGGGCAAAGAAACTGAGGTATTTAAGCACCATTTCCTGTCAGTTTCTATTGGAGAGAGGTGCCAGGGTTTGCAGGGACTCCACACAGCATCACTATCTACCTCGAGCATCTCTAGCTTGATGAGATCAACTGGGACATATGTTTCCAAAATCATTGTCATTTGTACCACAGGCTGGAGCTGCTACAAGCCCCTTTTTTGTTCTGGATCCAATCTCAACTGGTCGTCTTCCAAGTTGCCCAACGAAGGGGTTTGAGGCACTATTCCCAAGTGTAGTATATGTTCTACAAAATCCACAGAGGCTAACTAATGCCCATGCTTCTTTCTTAGTTTTAGGAATTGCAAGGCACACTAACTCATCCTTTGCTCTCAAGGAGATATGCTGGCATCCCTCGGCCACTGAATCTTTAAATACTCTTATTGTTCACGTTCCCTGCCCCTAATCATTGAAGGGATTATATGTAAGCCTCTGGTAGGTATTTGCCTTACTGGGACATCCAGAGTTTTGCAACTTCTTCAAACTCAGTTCCAATTATTATGCTATCAAATATAGTGGCTTGCTGTGATGTTCTGAGCACTATCCAGATGACTGAGGTTTCTATGGACTATATTGTGTTCAAGAGCAGAACAGTTATAATCTTGGGAAGACTATGAAGTAGTCTGCCATCAGTCTGTCACAATCCATTAGTTTTTGAAGGGGCTGGACTAGTGAATTAAATGGAGAACCAGTGGGGACGTCATATCATTGCTGCTTCATTTGAAACATGAACTTGGTTATTACTCTATGTATTGAGGTTACCATCCAAAATATCTTCAAAAAGATCACAGTATGATCCAGTCTCAAATCTGAAAACTTCTTGTGTACAAGGAACACAAGGAATCAACAGAGTGTAAATTTTATACTGTTGAAGCAAATGTTTATCTTTGGTGGAAAGACTACAATTTCATATATTTTTTCTTTTTTAAAAAATTGAGGTAACATTGGTTAATAAGTTTCTTACAAAACTCTATCCAAGGGCTTTATGGGACTGACCAAGATTGCCAGGTAGATGAAGCACAGTTGTTTTATTTCTAAGGTACATGGAAAGGGCTTGCTTATCACATGCCTAGTGGTGCAACCAAAGGCATGAGGATCAATTGACTGTAGAGATATGAGATGATTTCTGGACTTTCAGTTCTATTTCATTCATTGGTCTAGTTGTCTGACCTTATGCCTATACCACACTGTCTTTTAGTAGCTTTGTATTAAGTTTTGAGATCAGAAGGTACGTATCCTACATCTTTTTTATTTTTCAAGATTATTTTGCTTATTTTGGACACCTTACATTTTCATGTGACTTTTAGAATGAGCTTGCCCATTTCTGCAAAATAGGCAGTTAGAGATTTTATAGAGATTGGATTAAATCTGTCGATCACTTTGGGGACTATTGCCATCTTAACAATACTAGATCTTCCAATCCTTGCACATAGGACATCTTTCCATTTATATAGTTTAATTTCTTTCAGTAATGTTTTACAGTTTCAGTGTAGAAGTCTTGCATTGCTTTGGTTAAATTAATATACAGAAATAAAGTTGATTTTGTCGATTGATCTCACATCCTGAAAGTTTGATGAATCCATTTATAAGCTCTAAATTGTGTGTGTGTGAATGTGTAAAGATATATTACTTCACAGGAAAATTAGGGCCACATTGTCTGACTTCCTTTCTCCCATAAAATTCCAGATGAAGGCTTCTACTCATCTAGGCCACTCAGTGAACATGATGTAGAGCAGAGATACAGCCAACCCAATATGGACGTGTGATATGAGTGAGCTATAAACCGTGGGGGTTATAAGTCATGGATATTTTGGGGGATGTTCGTTCCCAAAGCGTAACCTAATCCTAACTGATACACCTAGTATTTCAGCCTTTCCCACAAGGCTGCTGGAAGGGAGTGCAGAGAAAGAGAACACAATGGGGCATGTTTTACAGCCTGGAAGTTGGGAGGAAGGATTCCTCTCAAGTGAAGGGATGTATGTATTTAGCTGCCCCCTGACCAGAGAGGTCAAGAATAGCATCAAGACCAATACGCCCTTGTTGAGGTGTGTGTGGGGGGGCTGGGGGGGGACTGTCTACCTGAAAGGTAGAATAACATATAACAAGGTTAAGATTGCTTTGGAACACATTCCAGACCACGCAACTTCTTGAAACATTCCACTGCAGGGAGAGTGAGGTTTAAAATGCTGATAATATGTGGAACCATTACCTGCAAAGGGTAGTTAAGATATCCTGAAAAATCTCTCTAGTATAGTGTTCATAAAACCAAAATATCACTGACATTTATTTTCTTGAGGCAAATCACTCTTCTCGGCCGTGTATCATATATATTCCAGTGGAGGAGCTATTGACACCTGAGGTTTCCACACAGTTAGTCCTTCAGGAAAACGACTGAGGATGAAAACCACGGAAACAAGGGAAAATACGTCTCTGATAATTCTTCATGTGATAGGAATCTGGATTTATAGGTGAAAAAATAGATAAGGATCTTAAAAAATGGTCTCATAAAAGCAGCAGTCTCCTTGGGCAACAAGCAAAGAGGCTGCAAGGCAGAGCTCCTTCTGGCTCTTCAAAGCCTGCAGTTCCAAATGCAACGGTTTTTTTTAAAAAGCTTTTTCTAACTTGGGGTAAAGTGGAAAACTCACTATGTTCAACTGACTGAATATTAAAGGTATTAATCTGGTAAAATAAATTATGTTTTCATTTATTCTGCACAGGAATTTCTAAACTTAATAACAGAACCAATCGCTGCTCCACCTGAGACATTCACATTTAATTAAACCACATAATTTTGTTTAGGTGAACTTAGTGGCCCTGCAGTGACTATGTCAGGGTTGGACATTTATTGAAAATTAAAGATTCTGGAAACAAACAACCTTTCCCTCAAAGTGATAATAAGTTACATTTTCTACAAAGAATGTTTTTCATCTCAAAAACATTTGCTTAAAAAAGCAACCTCATGTTAACCTGTACTTCAGGAAGTTTAGATAATTGAGTGAGATTATTAAATGCACATTGGCTTTGCCACGACTAATATTGTTTTTCTCGTAAGTTTGTGCGGTGCACTCAGCTACTCACTGCTGAATTGATCGTAACAATTTACAATGTACTGACTTCTGCTGTTGTGAAGTAGCTTGATTGGACTCACGCCCTCCTATTGAACCAAGGTGCATGAAATAGTTCACTTCTTGCTTTTCAGTTTGATTGGAATATGTTGATTAAAGACCCAAGACACCTTTCTTCTTCATAGATTTACTTAAAACTACGATATGTGAAACTAAGCTAACGTGCATAGTCTAAAATGTAATTAAGTAAAGAAAAATATGGTTGTAGTACAGTTATGTTAGAAAACCAATTTCTGGGAACCTTATCCTTTGTCACTCTAAAATGACTGTATGTTAAATGTCCTTGGAGATGTCCTGCACCTGCTTTTGCCGATGAAGTGCCCCGACTTGGAATGCCAGTGTCCCCTCCCCTCCGTCTCTTTGCTTTTATCTATTCCAAGTTCCGGTTGCAAGTCTTTCATGGCCTGATATCAGACCCAGTCTGTCCAGGTTGGGTGCTCAGTCCTCTTCTGACCTTTATGGCACTTGTCTCTAGCCGTCAACCATTGCTCTGTGACAAGTAGTTTCGTGTTGTTAAGTTTTAAAAAAATTCCTTTCCTGTGCTGTAACCCAACTTTTCATGTGTCTGTATCTCCTGCAACTACTCTATCAACTCCTGTGGGCAAGGGTCATGTAATTGGTGAGTTCCAAGTGTCCTGACCCCATACTGCATACTTCAAAAGAATTTGTCTATTCATTGTCAGATGTGTACTAGTAGCCTGTTTTTGGAAAGATTTGAAAAAATTAAAAAGGCTCTTCTTCCCATCCACAATGGATAAGTGCAAATCAGTACTCTATTGTAAAAGGGAGCAGATTCTCTTCTAGATTCTTAGGAATCAGATTTTATTTGCGTTTTCCTTTGAAAGGCAGGGGTTTCAAACTCCAATAACTTGCAAGGGTCACACAAGGTGGTGTAATAGTTCATCTGCTTTGTTTTGAAACCACTTTTTGATACATGATTTATATACCACACACCTGTCTTTCGCTCAGAGTGCATGCGACAGTGGCTGTTATTATAGTCACAGACTTAGGCAACTATCACAACCACTTCTAGGTCATCTCCAACACCCCACCCCGACATCCCACACCTTTCACCACTCACTCCCCATTGCCCCCATCTTCCCTCTCCCCTCCAACCTGAGGCAAGCACTAGTCTACATTTTGTCTTCAGAGATTCGCCTGTTCTGCACATTTTACACAAATGGAATCAAAGAACATGAGTTCTTTTGTGACTGGCTTCTTTCACTTAGCACATTTGCAAGGTTCAGCCATGCTGTGGCAGGTATCGGTGCCTTGTTCCTTTTTCGGGCTGAATGCAATTCTATTGCACAGATGTACCACGTTTTATCGATCCAATCATTCATTGGGTAGGCACTTGGGTTGTTTCCAGTTTTTGCTATTGTAAATAATGCTGCTTTGAATGTTCAAGTATACGTTTTCCTAACCACATGTATTTTCAATTCTCATGGGGGAGTGGAATTGCTGGGTCACATAGTAACTCTATGTTTAACCCTTTTGAGGAACTGCCAACTTGTTTTCCAAAGTGGGTACACTGTTCCACATTCTCAGCAACAATAAGTGAGGGTTCAAGTACCTCCATATCCTTGCTATTTTCTTTTAATGCTTTTATGGAAAACTAACAACCAAACAAACAAAAACTCTTGGAGTGTCAGGATAAACAGCCACTTAGCCTCAATTTCAGGGAGATAATTTGGTGGTGGAGACTGGAGTGTCAGGAGTCCAAGTCCATCCAAAGGGAAGGCAGTCTCCAGCTTCAGCCTACTGTGGCTTTGAAGGTTGTGGCCCCTTCTTGTCAAATCTGGTTTTTTTAAGAGAGGACAAACATGTATATTTGTGTGAGATTATCCAATTCTTATTTTTCAGCAACTATTTAAATAAAAGTACACATATGCCTGCCAGGTGTGGTCTGCCATCCTATGCCCTCTATCACAGAGAACACCAGAGGGTTCTAAGATCACAGACTAACGAAGGGGTGTCCTGGTGGTTACTTCCCTCAGAGCGAGCAACAGCTCTTATTGCTACAACGCACCGATGCAACTCCTCTCTCTCCTCACCCCTCCCTTCCCCACAGGGTAACTCTGTAGATGCTGCAAGCCTGTGTGTGCGTGTGTGTGGTGTGGCGTAGAGAGGACAGCAGCTCACTCCGTTTGGTCTTATTTCTAGCTGAGATTGAAGTGAAACGCGTTGTCAGGTTCAGAAACCTGTTTCGCTCATCATGGCCTTCTCTGGCCTCCCTTCAAGGCAGGAAGCATTATAATTTTTGTTTCCTGTTTCACTCGTCATTCAGTTTCCTGAGCTGCACAAGGGCTGTGGCATTTCTGCTCAAGTTCCTGCAGAGCCAGGGCATAGCAGAGAGAGCAGAATCCTCCCCATGGCCGACCCCCAAAGGCCGTCACTACCGTCACAGAGAATGTTGCAAAGTCTAGGCTACTGCTCTGAGTCTATTAATAGATGCATTTGTATTTGTATAGGTATATACATATCTATATACACATATGTATATATGTATGTATATGTGTATATATCATCTTCTAGCAGTTATTTTGTTACGGATCTCTCCCAATGAGTAAAAATATTGAGATTTGCCAAACTGTGTCTGACAGATATTATTTTTTTAAAAAATACATTTGGAGTCAGGCTTTAGCTTATATAATGCCTTTGTGGGGCTTGGAGTAGTGCAGTGTATTACCCCTGGGCATTCTCCACCTGCATGGCTTTATACAGATTTTTCCCTGAGGCTTTCCAAGGAGCAAGTATTTTATGGGAAGACAAAGGCACTCGGAGTAAAAGGCTTTGCAAGTGGAGAGTGGGCTCCCTTCAGCCCAGGGCTTCTGTGCAGTGCTAAGCTGTACCCTCATGTGCTGAGTCCCTGGCTGGAGAGGCTATGGGGTCAGACATTCCTGGGTGCACGTCCTGGCGCTCTCCTTTATTAGCTGTATGACCTTAGGCAAATCAACTAATGCTCCAAAAACTCAGGTCCTTCTTCTGTGTAAAGATCATAACTATGTAAGGGAAATAGGGAGATAAAGTAATAAGTTAACTAAAGAAGATAAGAAAACCAGTACAATGCCTAGACCACAGGAGACAGAAATTGAACAAATGGTAACTTTTTGTTGTTTTCATACATTGTTAAGGAAAAGTCTCCAAAACTTGGAACTACAGTATAAGATTGACTGCACATCCTGCAGGCTGGAGCCATGTACACCAGTCCGTTCGAGAATTGTCTCAGTATCTGTAAGATTACTCTCCCTTAAAAGAACAGTGTAGGGAGGGGGCTCCAGGGAAGGGGTAGGCGCTCATGAATGCCAAGCCTAGAGGTGGGAAGGACTTGGTGTGGGAACACCAAGAAACGGCGTGCTTTCCTTGTCATCGCTCTCCTTGGCCCATCCCATTCCATAGCCATGGTGACTGTATCATTTAATTATTATTGTTTAATAAACCATGACAAAACTAAAAAAAAAAAAAGATTACTTATGCCTTGCCTTATTTAACCATTTTACTATTGATTAGGGCCTTATCCTCAAAGTTACATATTAAGTCTTGTAGGTATTTATCTGTTACACATGCAAGTGATTTGTGTCTAGCTGACAAGATAAAACTACAGGTTACAATTTTATGGCCCAGTAGGAAATGAATCAATTTTGCATCTAACCTAGTAATCTACCAGTCTTTCAGTGTCTATACACATTATATCTTGAATTCTTTTTCACCCATCTCCACCATCCTGCTGGTTCTCTCGTTAATTTACACGAGATTCATTTTGGAGAATTATACCTTGACAGCATTCGTAGTGCATGCTTGAACTAGTACATACCTTTGAATAATACGTGGCTGGTTCCCCTAATTAAACTATGGGTACCCCTCTTCCTCCTACAGTATTTCTGCATTTCCAGAGACTGCCTGAGCTCCTAGGGAGAACTCACAATTTGGGGCAAGCCTGCAGTCTTGACTCAGCTCTGATTTACCCTTTCTCTCCTGTTGAAGGTCAACAGGACTTCACTGCAGCTTCTTCTTTGTAGTTCCCACTACCCTGCACCTTCCTTGCTGGGAGCCTCTTCTTCGTTCAGATGATGAAGTAAAAGAATGCTTTCCAACCAACCTTCGGCCTGCCTTTCTCTCCCCATCTCAAAACTAAGCACCCCAAACAGTTTATGTGGGAAATACTTTTAATATAACCACATTCAATGGTTAGGGAAAATACGCAAAAGGCAAATGACAGAATGTTCAGATTCTTTAAAAGCTCCCGCCAGGCTTGCCTCCCCCTCTCCTGCCTCCTGGCTCCCGCCCCACCTCGGTCTTCACTCTCCATTTAAATATAAACGGGCCAGCTCTGCTTTCAGCTAACCTCTTTTCCTTTTATCAAACTCTTTGAAAGTTCCCTTGGGAGTCTCAAATCATCCCTTCCAGCCACCACTCCTTTTTTCCTAAGGGTTGAATTATCAAGCCCTCTACCCATTTTGAGAAAGATGTTAACTAGCCTGACATTCAAGTTACCCCAGAACTAGGAGGATCTTTTTACATCTGAAGGAAGCTCTGAGCTGGCATCTCTAACCTTAAGGTCTGGCCACCGGGCTTGGCCCTTTCTTCTCCCTAGCAGAAGCCGGTTGAGGTCAGTGACTAACAGAACCCAGGCTTGATGGACCATTGAGTAGAGGTTCTCAACTGAAGTGTGCGTGAGTGTTGAAGGCTGACAGTGTGTTGGGGTGTCTGAGGGAGGGGCAGGTCAATGCTTTTGAAAAGGCATATGCCTCAGGGTAATTTTACACTTAGAGCATTTTTTAAAAAGTATAATTTATTGATTATGCTCTTACAGTTGTCACAATTTCCTCCCCTTTGCCACCCTCTGCCCAGTACCCCCCTTCCCTCCAGCATCCCCACCTTAGTTCATGTCCATGGGTCGTACATATAAGTTCTTTGGCTTCTCCATTTCCTATACTATTCTTAACATCTCTCTGTCTATTTTGTACCTACCATTTATGCTTCATATTACTTGTATCTTTCCCCCCATTTTCCTCCTTCCCCCTCCCAGCTCATAACCCTCTTAATGATTTCCATATGTATGATTCTGTTCCTGTTCTGGTTGCTTGCTTAGTTTATTTATTTATTTTTTTAAAGATTCAGTTGTTGATAGTTGTAAGTTTATTGTTATTTTGATCTTCTTCTTTTTCTTAAATAAGTCCCTTTAACATTTCATGTAATAATGGCTTGGTGATGATGAACTTCTTTAGCTTTACCTTGTCTGGGAAACATTTTATCTGCCCTTCTGTTCTAAATGATAACTTTCCTAGGTAGAGTGATCTAGGTTGTAGGTGCTTGTCTTTCATGACTTTGAATATTTCTTGCCAGTCTTTTCTTGTCTGCAAAGTTTCTTTTGAAAAATGAGCTGGTAGCCTTATGGAAACTCCTTTGTAGGTAATTCTCTGCTTTTCTCTTGCTGTTGTTAAGATTCTCTCTTTATCTTTAACGTTTGGCATTTTAATTGTGATGTGTCTTGGTATGGTTCTTTTTGGGTCCAAATTGTTTGGGACTCTCTGTGTTTCCTGGACTTGTAGGTCTATTTACTTCACCAAATTAAGGAAGTCTTCTTTCATTATTTTTTCAAATAAGTTTCCAATTTCTTGCTCTTCCTCTTCTCCTCCTGGTATCTCTATGATTCAGCTGGCTCTTTTGGAGATGTCCCAGAATCTTCTTATACTCTCCTCATTTTTTTTGAATTCTTGTTTCCTCATTCTGTTCTGGTTGAATGTTTATTTCTTCCTTATGTTCCAAATCATTGATTTGAATCCTGCCTTCCTTTCCTTCACTGTTGGTTCCCTGTGAATTTTTATTTATTTTACTTAGTGTAGCCTTCATTTCTTTCCTTATGCTTTTACCATACTCAATGAGTTCTCTGAGCATCCTTATCACTAATGTTTTGAATTCAGCATCTGATGGTTTGGCTATCTTCATTTCTTTTAGTTCTCTTTCTGGGGTTTTGTTCTGTTCTTTCATTTGGGCCATATTTCTTTGTCTCCTCAATTTGGCTGCCTCCCTGTGTTTGATTCTGTGTATTGGGTACAACTGCTTGGGTTCTCTGTCCTAGTACACCTGCTAAGTTGCATGGGGCGGAGCCTTAGGTGTTTGCCAGGGCAGTGCAGCAACCTGCATCACCACTTTGTCAGCTCTGTGTGTGGGGGAGGGGTCAGAGAGGCTACAGAGTTGCTGCCTGGCTGCTGGAGGCTTGCTCAGCACTTGCCCCGTTTCCAGTAATTTCTCCCACTTCCTGCATGTGACTAGCACCCTTCTAGCTGTTGCTCTGGTGGTGGTTCCCAGAATGGGTGGGTTTGCAGACGTTCTAGGACTACGCAGGCCATTTAAATGGACTCTCCTGAGACACTGGCAGTTTGTTCTGCTGCCCCAAACCCCCATGGTTTTTATAAGTTATGAGGCTTTATTTTCCCAGTGCTGGAACCCTGGGCTGTGTGGTCTGGTCTGGGGCTGGAATCACTCATTCCCAAGGTGTCCATCCTGATTTTTATTCACCACACTCGAATAGGGGACCACCCATTCTGCCGGTCGCCACTGCCACTGCCACTGCCTTGCTGCTGCCACCTTGCCATGGCCACACTGTATTTTCTCTGCCCAGGCTCCTCGTCTCTGCCCTTCCTACACGTCTCGATGAATATGGCTTCTTTAAATCCTTGTTTGTTGGATTTCCATACAGTTCAGTTTTCTGGCAGTTCTGGGTGTTGTTTTGTGGTTAGTTGTGGTCCTTCTTGTGGTTACGCAAGAAGGCAAAGCATGTCTACCTACGCATCTATCTTGACAGGAAGTCCCCTATACTTGGAGATCTTTTAAAAATGAAAACTTTAATGTTGTAGAAATCACAAAAAAGATGCATGACAAAACTGGCTGTTGGTGAGGCACTGAAGATTTGGTACTTCTCTCTGTCAGGATGGGGTGGGGAGTGGAATCACTGGAATCCCCTGGAAATGGAAGAATGTTGGCAGGAAAATATCAGATATTCCTCGCAGCAACATCTTTAATGATGTGTCCCCTAAAGCAAGGGTCATAAAAGAAAGAATAAACAAATGGGACCTTGTCAAACTAAAAAGCTTCTGCATGGCTAAAGAAAACAGCATTAAAATGAAAAGAGAACCAACTATATGAGAAAACATATTTGCCAATGATGACTCAGACAAGGGTTTGATCTCCAAAATATATAAAGAACTCACACGACTCCACTCCAGGAAGACCAAAAACCCAATTAAAAAATGGGCAAAAGACTTGAACAGACACTTCTCCAAGGAGGACATACAGAGGGCCCAGAGACATATGAAAAGATGCTCAGCATCACTAGCCATCAGACAGATGCAAATTAAAACCACCATGAGATACCACCTGACACCGGACAGAATGGCCATCATAAACAAATCATCAGACAAGTGTTGGAGAGGATGTGGAGAAAAGGGAACCCTAGTGCACTGCTGGTGGGATTGTAGACTGGTGCAGCCACTGTGGAAAACAGTATGGAATTTCCTCAGAAAACTAAAAATGGAACTGCCTTTTGACCCAGCAATTCCACTGCTGGGATTATACCCTAAGAGCCCTGAAACACAAAAGAACCTATGCACCCCAATGTTCATAGCAGCACAGTTTACAATAGCCAAGTGCTGGAAGCAACCTAAGTGCCCATCAGTCAATGAGTGGATCAAAAAACTGTGGTACATTTACACAATGGAATTCTATGCAGCAGAAAGAAAGAAAAAGCTACTACCCTTTGCAACAGGATGGATGGAACTGGAGAGCATTATGCTAAGTGAAATAAGCCAGGTGGTGAGGGACAAATACCATTTGATCTCACTTTTAACTGGAACATAATCAACAAAAGAAAACAGCAAACAAAATACAACCAGAGACATTGAAATTAAGAACAATCTAACAATGGCCAGAGGGGAAGGGGGAGGGAACAGTGGGGGGAAGGTTTCCAGGAAACACTCTAAAGGACACATGGACATAACCAAGGGGGAGGGTGGGAG
>VMDR010003079.1:0-53470 GCA_007922815.1 Macrotus californicus | reverse complement strand
ACATGAATTGTTTACATAGTTGAGAAATGTGGGATTTTGGGATAAAGCCCTGGTACAGCTCAATTCCTTCTATTGCTCCGGATTTTCAAAGGGATTTCAAATAGCCTAGCCTACAATTTTCCAACCCAGAACAGTCAGCCACAATGCACAAAAGTTACTAAGCTGTAGTCAAATTCTCTCTGGAAGGCTTTGTTTGTTTGCTTTTGTTTTTACTTTTTTAAGCTACAAAATTTGAAATAGTATATGTGATACATTAAACTCTTAGATATGTTCTGATAAGTAATAAATGAAGAGTTATAAGGGTCCCTGAAGTATATGGATGAAACATGGCTCACATCAGTGAGTACGTGTATACATACACAATATTATAAGGACAAATTTATGACAACCCACTGACTAGTCAAAGATTGTTTCAAAAAACATCAATCACAAGACAGCTAAGTAATACCTTTCTCCGAGGTGTCTTTGAAAGGTTAACATTTGAATGGGATCCTGAAACTCTAAATTTGAATTATCACCCATTCTTCAAGAAATATTGTAGTTATTATAAGACAGCACCATAGAAAATGAATTCAGTGAAAGAAGTGGGTTTGGTGTTTAAAAAGTATTACCAGAATTATGTTATTCTATTGAGTTGATTCTTGCTTTAAATTAAGATTGTCCTCATATTATCAAGAATCTGACCTCAAGTCAATTTCATAAATAGTCCTTTTTACTAAATATCATGATTCTTTGAAACGTAAAAAAAAAAAAAAAGTCACATGGGGAACACAAGTAGGAAAAAGAGCCGAGCATAACATAGCTTAATAACTAGAAAAATTCTTTACCTTGGTTTCTTAAATCTGTATTTCCATTACCAACAAGATAGGCATAGCAAGGCATCAAATGACCATTTTCTAGAACCTGACATCAAGTCCACTCTAAATACCAAGACATTTATGTCTTTATAGACTCATTGATCAATTTAGATTGTTGCTTATGATTCTGTTCCATCATTCCTAAGGATGAAGTTAGTTACAGGAAATAATTACAGGAAGTTCATTGTTTATTAAGACCTAATGAAGAATAACTCATTTAAATACGCTGAGATTTAAATGCATTCTGTAATGATTTTCCTTATCAGAAACCAAGTCATGCACATTACATATAGTGTAACTTTATGTATTACATAAATTTTAACTACAGGCTGAATAAATGACTTTTAGCACTGGCTCTGCCCTTTCCTAGTTGTGGCCTGTTTACTGGACCTTTCTGTGACTGTTTCTTCACATAAAATGGGAATAACAATAGTAGTTACCTTGTAGAATTGGTGAGAGAATTATAGAAGATAATGTGAGCATGAAAACCACATGCTAGGCACATAATAAGGGCTCAATGGCTGTTAGAATTTTCGTGGTTAACAAATTCAAATGATTTACAGTCACAGTGTGGTTGAAGCTTCTCCATATGTCCCTTAATCCATATTTTGGTCCTGCTCTTCTTTCTAGTTGTGTTTTGCTTGCTGTACAACGTAGCTATCATATTTGCACTGCATATAAATCCACATCACACATTTTGTTTAGGGGAGCTTCCAACTGTTAAAATTACTCAACCTCTTTATAACCCCAGCAAGAGGAAGAATAATGTCTGTTGAACAAATCCATTGTTTTCTTTCTTTTTTTGTTGATGTTTTATCTATGGAATGGTGTGAAAGAATTTTAATCTAAAATGGAACTGGAGGATATGAAGTAGAAAATCGCAGGGACACCAAACCTAAGAACTGAGAGACTGATTTCCTGTAAATTCATGATTTGCAGCAAACTGATAATATTGGACTTTTCTTAGATGAAAGGGAGCTGGTCAGTGGTTACCTCATATTAATCTCGGGAAATTTTGCTTATGGTTTCTTGAGACATAAATAAGAAATGACCCAGACTGGCTGATCTTGCAAAATAAGCTGAATTGACTTTTGTTTGTATGACTGGACTCGATTTGTCTGCTCAGGAAATTTTCAAAGCTGGTTTTTGTTTTTGATTTTAATAGACTCTATCTAACTGAACTCTCCCCTCTTTACATTCCTTGCCCATAAATACAGCCTATTCCAAATCCTCGGTAGATTTGCCTATAGCTTGCCATAGTCTGCATTTCCTGTATTACAGTTCCTCTGCTATTCATGAAAAAAAATCCTATTTTGACAATTCTGAGCTTGCCTCAGTTTACTTCTTTATTTAGGTTGACAATGGACAGTATTCATTTTGGAAGAGATGATGGGAATAATGCCATCTGGAAAGTACACAATGCAGGCAGCAGATTTTCAACAAGAAAGTCCTAAACTGTCAGCTCCTAGTGTTCCTGCATGGCCAGCTGACTCTTAATTTCCTAAAATTTGTCTAAGAATATTCTGTAAGGTCAATTTGAATAAATGGACTCACATGCCACTGTGATTTAACGTCTGCTTTGCTAATGAATCAGCCATGTTTGGCCCGCCTTGCTGTCTTCACATTTTTCTTTGTGTTTATCCTTCAGCTTAGCAACCAAGCAAACACTGAGTGGAATATCAATATTTAAGAGTAAAGTGTACTATTCATTTACTAATTGTTCTACAGAGAGACTGCATTTGTATGGTTTACATTTTTGTACTTTCTGTTTTACTTATGATACTCTGAACGCACAACATTTCAGCTTTCACGATGAAAAAGTTTTCAAATAAGAGATTGTTAAGTGTTTTTGAATATACAAATGTAAGAACAGGGGAACAGTTTTACTAAAGAATCAAAAAGTAACAAATATGTAAATGGGACACTTGGTTATCTTATAGCAGTGCCAAAAATAAAGCCCCACCTCCCCTGTGAATAGTTTTCTTTTGATGGAATAGCTATAAACCTGTGTTTCTTGACATAAAATTGTTTTAAGTGGAAGAAATAGTGCTGTTACTGGAAGACAATCTTCAACAAAAGGTTCTATTTCTATGCCATTTAAAAGTTATGAATGTTATACATTTATAATCACAGAATGAGTTTTTGTTGTACCTTGGGAAGGTAAAACAATCCATTTTACACATACTAAAATAGTACAATTTTCTTGAAAAAGGCAAGTGATCATGTTTTATTTTAGGCATCGATTTGGACTAGGTAAGGGGAAAAAAATACTGCGTTTTTGCAACAGCTCTGGGTCCTTAATGCTGCTTCTTCCAGCAATGACAGAAGCTTTGGGATTGGCAGGGTCTTTTAAGATCATTATTTTATACCCTCATTTTACAGATAAAGAGTCTGAGACCCCAAGAGAGAGTCAGTGACCTGTTTAAGGTCCCGGGCTCTCCAGATACCAGGCCCGGGATCCTTCTCCAACTTCACTGTCACAGAGGCTGCTTTCTACAGGCCATTACCCTTTTTGTTTAGGAACCTCAGACAGTAATTTCCTGTCATTTGCAAAGATGCCTGCAAAACCGCAGGGCTCATGAGGTTTTCCTCCCTTTGCGAACCCCACTTTATTTCCCTTTTCTTCCTGCAAGTCCCAGCCCCCGCGGAGCCGGGGTAGGAAGAGGCGGCTGGACAGGGCCCGTCCGATCTGCGGGTCAGGCGGGTGGTGGTGCCCAAGGACCTTTTCCCGCAGCCTCAGGTCCCGGCGTGGGCGAGGCCCGGGTTCCGGGCCGCGTGATGCAGCCCAAAAAAGGTGCAGCCTCGCACATGTCCCCGCCGACGTCCCGGCCTCGGGTGTCCGGGCCGGCGCGCTGCCGCCCAATCGCCGCGGCTGCCTCCCGCCCTGGCTGCGCCTGCCGCCCGCACGCGCCGGGCACCGGGAGCCGTGCTGCCTGCCGCCATGCGGTTCCGGTTCGGGGTCGTGGTGCCGCCCGCGGTGGCCGGGGCCCGGCCCGAGCTCCTGGTCGTGGGGTCGCGGCCGGAGCTGGGCCTCTGGGAGCCGCCCGGGGCCGTGCGCCTGAGGCAGGCGGGCACCGCGGCGGGCGCGGGGGCGCTGGCGCTGCAGGAGCCGGGCCTGTGGCTCGGGGAGGTGGAGCTGGCGCCCGAGGAGGCGGCGCGGGACGGGGCGGAGCCGGGCCGCGTGGACACGTTCTGGTACAAGTTCCTGAAGAGGGAGCCGGGAGGAGAGCTGTCCTGGGAAGGTACGGGCAGCTGGCGCCCGCCCCGAGAGCGGAGCGGGGACCCCGGCCCGCACCTGCAGTCCTCCCGGGGGCGTGGCCTGTCCTCCGACGCCCGGAAGCCGCCCCGCTCTCCGCCGGCCAAACTCACTGCCAGCCGCGACCCCGGCTCCCGACCGAGTCCCTAGACTTGTGCAGTGTCCTCACCCGCCGTCGCCCCTTAGGTCTTGGAGCCTCCGACCCCCCCCCCCCACGCCCAGTCCCTTTCCAGTTCATCACCCAGGTCATGCCAGCGTCGTGGGCCGGTTCTCCGCCCAGGGTCGGCTTCACCCGCTGTGTCCTTGCCTGCGCCCGGTCCCTGGACGGCCTGGCCAGCCCCACTGCTCGTGGGTTCACCCCCCAGCTCTGCCTTAGTTGTTTTTGTGTCCTCATTTTCTTGCTTTATTTCACTAAAAAATGACCCCACCCGTGAAGCCTGCCTTTTCGCTAATCCTAGGCTGCAACATGCCAGTTACGTTATGATTTTTCCCCCCATTAGATTTGAGAGTGAACTGATATAAAGACTGAGTTTTTCTCTTTTTGGATTTTTTTTAATCCCAAATATATGACAGTTAAGCCATGCTCTGCTTTTGTAAAATGTAAAAACAGTAATGCTTCTTGTAAAAATAAAATCAAATGCACACGGTGAAAAACTCCTCCAAACATCTTAGGCCCACTCATTGCCCAATATGTGTGTGTGTGTGTGTGTGTGTGTGCGCGCGCGCGCGTGTGTGTACATACGTCACCTGTCAGTGTCGCTCGATACAGACATATCTCATTTTTTAAATGGTCCCAAAATATTCTGCATGTTCCAATGTGCATTTAACTTGGGTTGTTTTTTTGTTTTCCTCTTATAAACAGTAACAGCCTAGTTGAAAATCTCTATGTAGAGTTACTCTTGAGCATTTGGATAGGGTAGGCTCTGGGAAATGAAATCGTTAGGTCAAAGTGTAGCCCTGGTTTACATTTCCACCAGGACTGCCAAATTCTACCCTGAAAAGGTTATACCAGTGGACTCCTGCCAGTGATAGGACTTTAGACAGCCCTTTCTTTAAACGAAATGTGTGTGGTGAAGGATTGGAGTGTGTGGCAGTGGATAGTTGTCTCAAGCTGATGAAATGAAAGTCTCTTTAGAAGTTTATGTGACAAAGATAGGTCATTTAGTCCAGAACTGTGTGGAAACAAAGAATCAGTCAAGAAGATGAGTACCCTGTAGTGTGCTCTATGTTATCCCTGTGCCTCCTTTGGTGTCCCCCTGGGTTGCGTGGTCTGGTTGCACTTAATGTCCTGTTGCGTTTCCATGCCAGAACTGACAGTCACCCTCTTCAGTTTTTTGCCCTTCTTTACAGTATACTACTATTATTAATACTTACTTTTTATAATAAAATAATCTGATACTTTTAATACAAATTAAAATGGTGAAAAACAAAGGCCTACCCAGTCCCCTTCATTTTCTACTTTTAGCTTTTCTGGTATTCCTTCCAAACTTTGAATAATTTGCTCCTATTGCTATTTTTTAATGTAGCAACTTTAACTTTTCTGAATTTAGATTTTTCTGATTACCATATAAATAATGTATTTTATTAAAATTAGACAATACCTATTTAAACAGGAGAAGCATACCAATCCTCAAAATTTCCTAGCTTGATTGGCCATTTGATGAATACAAATTGCTTACTTTTTGAAAACTTTTTTTTTTTCATAAAGAATGGGGAATTCCTCTTCCAATTTTCACTAATCTGTAACTTTCTGAGCACAGCTATTGGGGGCTTTTTTTTTTTAATTGAACTCCTATGTTAGTTACATTGTTTTGGATTCCACATCTTCCTCTTTCTTGAATATCTGAATCATTTTGTTGGATTGTATCCTGAAATAATTTTCAAGAAACAGTAAATGGAAGATAAAATATCTGAGTTGTTAAATGCCTGAGAATGTCTTTGTTTTGCCCTGACCCTTGATTCATCATTTGGTAGAATAGTCTAGTCTCAAAATAATTTTCCCCTGGATGACTTCACCTTTGTAACTTTCTAGCACCCATTGTAGTTGATAATTCTGATGTCAAAATAAGCCAATTTCTTTGTAGGCGGGTTTTTTTTTCTTCATTTGAAACTTAAACTTTCCCTTACATTTTTTAATGAAAATGTATCTGAGGGTTTTGTGCATGTGTGTGGCTTGTTAGCACATTTATTTTTGTTGCTGAGTAGTATTCTATTATATGGATGCACCCCAGGTTGTTCATTCATTTACCTGTCGAGGAACATCTTGGTTGCTTCCAGGTTTTGGTGATTGTGAATGAAGCCGCTATGAACATTGAGGTGCACGGTAGTTTTGGTGTAGACACGGGCCTTTCAGGGCGCCGTAACGTTTTTTACTCTGTTCCTGCCGCTAGGAGTGAGAGTTCCTGTTGCTGCATAGTCTCATCGATAATTGGTGGTGTTTATTTTTTGGATATTAACCATTTTAGTAGGATGCAAAGTGCTATCTCATTTGCAATTCCCTGGTGATCAATAATGTTGAGCCTTTTTCATATACTTATTTGCCCTTAGTGGATCCTCTTTAACATATTGATATTATATCTGAGTGCCTACTCAGATCTTTTCTCCATTTTTAAGTTGAGTGGTTTGTTTTCTTATTGCTGACATTTAAGGGTTCTTTGTATATTTTGGATACAAATTCTTAATAGACACGTGGTTTGCAAATATGTTCTCCCAGTCTGTGCCTTGTCTTTTCATTCTCTTAACAGTGTCTTTCCAGATAGAAATCCTTTAATAAAGTTCAGCTTATTAATTTTTCTTTCATAGATTGTGCTTTTGGATTTGAATGAAAAAATTATCCCCAACTTCAAGGCCACTTAAATTTTCTCCTATGCTATTTTCTAGAAATTTGTCTTTTTTATTGAATTTATTGGGGTGACATTGGTTAATAAAATTAAAAAGGTTTCAGATATAAAGTTCTGTAATACATCATCTGTATATTGTATTGTGTTTACCACTCTCGAAGTTTTATATTTTTATATTTTATATTTGGGTCTATAATCAATTTTGTGTTAATTTTTTATATGTGGTGTAAGGTCTGTGTGTAGTTTACTTTTGATTTTTTTATATACTGATATCCGAGTGTTCTGACACTGTTGATCAAAAATACTGTTCTTTCTTTGTTGAATTGCCTTTATCAAAAATGAGTCAATTGTGTTTGCAGTGCATGGGTCCATTTCTGGGCTCTCTAGTTCCACTGACTTATGTTTCTATTTTTTTCACCAATATCACACCATGTTGATTACTATAGTTTTATACTAATTTTGAAATAGTGGAATGTGATTAGTTCTCCAGTTTTGTTCTTCAGTATTGTATTGGCTCTTCTTGCTTCTTTACCTTTTCATATACATTTTAGAATCAGTTTGTTGATATCTACAAAATAGCTTGCCATAGCTATTTTGATTGGAATTTCATTGACTATAGATTAAATTCAGAAGAATTTACACCTTATCAATATTGACTCTTTTAACCCATGAACATGGAATATATTTTATATAATTAGGTCTTTTATTATTATTTTTTCATTAGGGTTTTGTAGTTTTCTACATATAGATCCAGTACATATTTTGTTAAATTTATACATAAGGGTTTTTAAATCCTATTTTAAGTGGTATACATTTTTTAATTTCAGTTTTAAATTTCAATTGTTCATTGGTCATACCTAGGAAAGAAATTGACTTTTGTGTCTACTGATTTTTGTTTGGATGCTGGACATTTTAGTTTTGCATTATATCAACGAGTTTGGATTTTTTTTCCCAGCAGTTATTTGTGGATTTGCTTATTCCTCTTGAGGTTTATCTTGAAGGTTTATAAGGATAGGCCTATAGTATCTTTTATTGTAGGCCTACTGTAGCACCGAAAGAGACTTACTAAGCCATGCCCTTTCTAGGTTCTCTATTGAATACGCCATGTATTATACAAGATCTCCTCACTCTGGTGGAAACTGAAATGTGTCCCAGTGTGGTGTGAGTCTAGGAGACCTTTATGGAGATTTATGGACCTTTTTCTCTGCATGGCTTTGTCATCTCTGGAATTTGGCTCTCCAAATTCTAGTCTTCCCAAATTTGGATTTCTGTTTTTTGGATTTCTGTTTCTCCCTATCTCCCTTCTGCCCCCAACCACCCCTTTTTATTTTCATTCTGTTGCTTCTGCTGTAGGTTGGTTCCTTGTCATTTCAATGGACTTCTGCATGATCTAACTCCTAGTCAGTCCTTCCTCCACACTGCTCCCAGCGTTACCTGTCTAAGACATAGATTGGATATGTCACATGATTAAAATTATTTGATGATTTCCTAATTCCTATAGAATAAGTCTGAAATTCTTAGTGTGAGAAGTGCTTTACAACCTGACAGTTAACTTTTACCTGCCTTTCTCCTGCTACTTCCTGAAAGTAATCTAAATTCTAGCCACCTAGACTCTTATTTTTTCCCAACATATAATGCATCTTTTTGTTAATGCTGTACCCTTCTCTTGGATTTCTGTCAAAGCTGTGGCAGTCGTAGATCTGTGATGAAGCATGCTACATTATTCCATGGGCTTTTGTGTGATACTGTGAAACCCAATCAGAGGTAGCCACTTCAAATCTGAACAAAGCCTTATGGTTAATCCACAGTACTCACACGTGCATATGCACATATCTTCAGATTAGGGAATGGGATTAGTATTTTCCTCTCTATGGCGTATCTGCCCTGGACCATGAGTAGCATTGTGGGTATGCTTTCTTCTTCCCTGGTAGCTGCCTATGCTATCAGCATTGATTGGATCCAGTACAGAGGCTTTATTAGAGCTTCTGGTCAGAGATTTACCCTTCCAGCTGTAACTGAGAGGAGGGACAACATGCACTCTTCCAGCTGGAGCAAGGGTGACTGAGCTATGAAAAATGGGACACAGTTTAGTGAACTCACACACTTTGGGCATATATATGATTGGTGCTTGTGCTGGTTCTGTGGCCCCCAGTCAACTGGTTGTAGGTTTTACATACATAAATTAGATAACTGAATGTGTTGATCCCAGATATAATTTGTGTACACTTGGCTCTGATGGTTCCACCCACCTGGCCACAGTTTTGTGTACATGCTCAATAAGCAATGCTGCCAGTTGCTTCTGATAAGATAGTGCATCCATAATTGAACACAGCGTCCGTACTGATGCAGTGCTGTGTCCAGAATGGCACTTAGAGTCATGATTCATACATACAAATATCCTAAAAACCTTTCTGTGTTTGCTTGTCTGGTATGTACTCATTTTTATCTCACATATATAAAGCCTAAATATTACAAATCCTTTAGCTTTCTATGATAAGCCTTTCTTCTGATATTTAAGTAAACTTGCTTGAATTCCTACCATACATGCTGACAGATCTGACCTCTTTCCTCTGTGTTAAGAAACCACCTTTCCTAGGTGTACATGGAAAAGTTGGGGCGTGGCAGACTCTTACTGTTTACCAATATCCACACCCTCTCCCCATGGGTGGATTATTCTTTGCTGAAGAAGTATAACTTTGTCACGCCAGCTTTGGTCAGTCAAATGTGAGGGGCGATGATGTGTGCCACTTCCTGTTGCTTTGCCTTGCCCTTTTCTCTCTGCTGTTCCAAATAGTGATTGCTTTGTCTGATGGTCCCAAAAGGAAGATGATGACACTGTGGAAAAAGCCCTTAGCCATCTGCAGTAGACTTTGGCATGGGAGGGAAGTTAACCTTTGTTCCTCTAATGCCACTGATAATTTCGGGTTGCCAGCACTCAAAAATAATGCCTGGCCTTTCGCAGGCGTTCATTACATAGTTTATAAATGAATGAACTTGAGCAATGCACTTTCCAGGTATGTCAAACTCTTCATCTTCCCATCTTTAGTGGGGTCCTGGGCGAGGGAATTTGTAGCGCAGGAAAGAGATGCATCATTGCCTTAAAGCAACAATTTTTCTAAAACACATTTGAGAGAAAAAAACACATTTCATAATTAAAATAGACACACATATGATACGGAAGAAAACACAAACATTACACAGTTTTTTAAAAGAAAAGTACAAGTCTTAAAAATTTTTGCAGCAATAGGGTACTACTGCTTCAGGCTACATTCCTCAGCCCCCTGGAAGTGCTCGATAAGCCTTGATAATCTCTGAGTCCGGTTCTTCCTCTGTGAAATACAGTCCATTGGACTGGAGGAGAGACGGCTCTGTAGGAGGGGCTGCCTGGAGTGAGCAGCAGCGAAGCGGGAGCCAGCAGTCTCCAGCTCCAGTACTTGCTTTGCTGCTAAGTAAACATACAACCCTGTCAAGTCATTTAATCCACTAGAACCTCGGATTCAGGAAAAGGTGTACTCACACTTGTGCTACCTGTCCCACTGGATGGTCTTTTTAAGGAGTACTATTTTTGAGAGTATTTTGAAAATTATTAAGCTCTGTTATTCCGATGGAAAAGTTATATGAAGTTCTTTCAATCATTTCAAATTTGAGGATTTTATTTATATTGTAACTCCACTGGGTGGCAGTGTTTCATTGTGCTCTAACTATAATTTTAAAATTTATATATAATCTCAACAAAAAGAATTTAATCGATCTCTCATTCTGTCTCAGTCTCACCTTTCCCCTTTGCTATCCCCTGCTCTCTCTGTCTCCCAAAACAATTTTGAGAAAGTGTTATCATTCATTTAAAACAGTTGGGACTCTTTTTAAATGACTCTTAGGGACAGTCTCCCGAAGTCGTAGCCATTTAGCCAGAATTTCTGCTTCATTTGGGAAGAATTGTTAAATAGCTTAATTTTACTCAGATGTAAGCAAATTACCTTGATGGTAGATAATTAAAATCAGTTCAAAATCATCTACAAAAATCTTGCTGTTGACTTTTTTTTTGATGAATGCTTTAACAATTGCTTTTTGCCATAGACTCGTGTGGACATTTTTGACGGAAAATACACGTGATACCTGTTATATCTTAAAGATTTTAAAGCCGTTACGCTGAATCCTTTGATGACTATGATATGTTTGAGAAGTATTTTTATCTTGGTTCCATGTCAGTTTACTTTGTGCAGAATTTCTTAGAGAATAAGTTTCATAAATTGAGAAATAAGAAAAGTATACTTGTAAAGCTTTATAAGTGATTCCTTGCTAACTTTTGTTAATACTGAGGTTTCAATATAAGGAACGGTCTCGGTCTACTAGAGTAGTGTTGTCCTGTAGTGTGGGAAAAAATCAAATGTCTTTAGCCACGTTATTTATTTTCACTTGGAAGGAGACTACTGATAACAATTTTTAAACTGCCACAGTCCCTTGCATTCTGCGCAACATTAAGTAGCTGCTTTGAAAAATTAGGCTAGTGGAAAGATGTTTATAAAACATGATGTAAATAGAGAAGTGTTTATTTTTAAATGGCCAGTACTTGATAGAAAATTTTAATTGTTTCCTGCCAAATAAATATTTGCTGTTTTTAAGGAACAAAAGAGAGATAAAGTTGTAAAAAAAAAAGATGTCTAAACTTCAATTGGGATGTTAATGAAAATTTTATATCTTTCTCTTATGGTCGTAATTAGGAAACACATTTCTTCTCTGCTAATATACAGAATAACGATAAGATGCATGCACTGTATATGTGAGTGTTAAAATTTTTTTGGGGGGGTGAAAATGGAATTAATAGCTTTTCATCAATTCTTAAAGGGCCTTGTGACCCACATAAAGTAAAAAGGAAAAGCCCTGATATTTTATCATCATTACATAGTTTTGAATTAGGTTTAAAAATTGCCTTAGAAGTTTAGCCTCATCAAATATCAGCCCTCACTTGTACAAGGGGAAAAATGGAGGAATAGTGTATCTTGTTTTCAGTAAAGGATTTTAGAAAAATCTCCCAATTTCTTTGCATACAAATTAAAAAGCAACCCGCTGGCTAATAGATTGGGTAGGTGGGTTAATTGCAAGTTGAACAATTGAACCTGAAAGGCTCTCTGTCAATAAGCCAGGAAGAACACGAGGGTGAATGCAAGTGGCAGATTTCCTGCTAAATCTTTTTATTAGTGATTTAGGAAGCTTACTTAACAAATTTGCTGATAAGAGAAAACTGGGAGGGAGAGAGTTGATATTTTGTTTGAGAGAAGCAGTATTCAAAATACTTAGTGCCAAAGATTGGAATAAACCGACAGGAAGAAATGAGTAAGAGTTATTTTATAAATATAGAGAACTAGAGAAATTTGCCTTGAGAACAATTCAGAGGGAAAAGATTTTGGAATTTCAGTTAGTTTTGGTTTTAGGGAGAAGTTGGCGGATTTGGGGCAGAGATTGGTCAGAATTTGTAAAGTGGGTGAGTTACTGGGAAAATCAGTGATCATTTCTTTGGGATACACAGCCCAGGTAGAAGTAACTGCTGTTGTGTTCTTGCGTTGAAACATACACGTCTGAACAAAGCTCTTGTTAAAAACGATTTGACCTTTTTTAGTGGTTTACTTGTTTTGCAAGTCAGGATACAGATTTACAAGTGGACTAAAAGGCCTGGAAGAAATAGAAGAACAGTAGCTCAGAGTTGTTAGTAAGTTGTTACTGAACACTAACCATAGTAGGTCCTGTGTTCAATCTTCGAAATGGATTAACGAAGTGAATTCACTCCCAGTTCTGTGAGGCGGACAGCAGCACTATGACCCCTTTCTCACGCATGAGAAAACGGAGGCACATGTTGCTTGAATGACTTTCTGACTACGATTTACAAGCCGTAGGCAGTGTAACTTGGTCCGGAGTCCGCGTCTGAGTGTCGAGCCAGAGCACTTAGCTGCTGTGATGTGCTGCCTCCCAGGAGAAGAGCGCTATGGAACCAGCAGCGGAGAGGCTCAGCAGAGAGTGGTCACTCTCATTAAAGCTGCAGGCAGGTAAGGAAGCCTGAAGAACGAACCTGGCAGGTAGGAGATGAGCTCATGTCAAGGTTTCTTTTTCAGTGGAGTGTTGAAGGCAGATGCCAAATCGTAGTGCACTGAAGAACGACTATGGAAGAGAGGCTGTTCAGTGAGGACAGGGCCAGTTAGAGAAAGATGAGGCCGTAAGACACGATGGCAGGGCAGAGACTGCGGGAACGCTGGACGGGGAGGGATGTGCGGAGCTTTGCGGCTGAGAACAGAAGAGAGGCTGCGTTGCAGCAAAGAGGTGGTCGAGCCAAACGCAAGCAAGCGCTAGACTAGGAACCTCTGTCTCTCTCTCTGGCTGATTTTTAACTTTTTGCAAGTCCACTAAAATTATTTTGTTTTACTGTTGCTTTTCTTAAAAAGAATTTACAATGAACAATTTAGTACATTGGGTACTTTCATCGGAAGAAATGGGGTTTAGCTTTCAACATGGTTTGCGGGAGAAAGATGATGCTCTCGGACCTAGCATAGCTGCCATCAGGGGCCCGATTCGCATTTGTTTCTGCCCGCTTGCCCTGACTAGCAGAACCCTAATTTGCTTTAATAGAGGTGGGTGAGTCATTATTGTTCTAACTAGTCCGGTAATCTTACTCCTCGGCTGGCGGTTGGTCTAAGGACGTCTGTGTCACTTAGTTCTCACTAACGAGACGTAAGAAATCTTTTGCGGGAGGCTCCCAGGAACGTTTTCACTCTTCTCATAAAAGGAACAGGCTCGTCATCCTTCCTCATGTGAAGGATGGCAAAGCCTAGTTTAGAAAGCACTTGGTATGTCACCAGCTCTGTGCTACCTGGCTTTGCACCTTTTGTTATGCGAGAGATAGATCTGTATCTGTTAAACCACTGTTAGCTTTCCTGCTGCTTGCAACTGGACATAATCCTCCGAGAAGCAAAATTCTTCTTCAGATCTTATACATGTGTAGTTTATGGGTATGGTAAATTTTAAGATAACCTCCTTAATTGACTCTCATTATTGTTACAGCCTATAATGTCTCATTAAAAGTGTTTAAAACAATCTATCTTATCAATTTCTTAAAAAATTCATCTTTAAAAACTATATTTCACCACTCTGTCCTCTGCATCAGCTGGACATTTCTAGTTTCTTTCCAGTGACTAGAGCAGAGCCTACATGATGCTCACATCAGCTGGGTCTCTGTGTCAACAAAATCTTTTTGTCATGGAAGAAACCAAAGCATTGAGCC
This sequence comes from Macrotus californicus, assembly GCA_007922815.1. NCBI lineage: Eukaryota > Metazoa > Chordata > Mammalia > Chiroptera > Phyllostomidae > Macrotus > Macrotus californicus. The sequence continues at coordinate 39,247 of VMDR010003079.1, read as the reverse complement.
ATCTGAGATGGGCTTTACATCACTAGAGCAGCTCAGAGGAATATTTTGTTAAACAATTTAGCCCACATTTCAATAAATCTTAGTAGAAGAGAGATTCCACGCCAAAACATTTACTTACTTTTTAAATAAATTATTGATTTGACACAGAGAGAGAGAGAGATCAGTTTGTTTTCCCACTTATTTATGCATTCGTTAGTTGATTCTTGTATGTGCCCTGACTGGGGATCCACCTGCAACCTTGGTGTGTGGTATGATGCTCTAGCCAACTGAGCTACCCAGCCAGGGCCTTACTGTGAAACTGCTAAAGTGCATGTCTGCTGGGGTAGTCACGGGTAGGGTGGAGTTAAATATAAAATAATCCTCAACGTTCTTCAGTGTTTCCTGGGATGAATATGATTTTTTCTGTGTTCTTTGCATCTACTGTATTTTGCTATGTATAATGTGTAATTTTTTTGTCCAAATTTCTGAGGGAAAAATAAGGCTGTGCATTATGTGTTTGTAGTACTAATGTCACATCTATATAAATGTTTTTAATTCTTTTATTTATGCTTAGGTGTTAAAAGTGTAACTCTAGAAAGCAATAATGATATCTGTATGCAAAATAGTACCTGGGAATATAATAATCAGTTTTGTTTGTAAATAAAAATAAATAAGAAATTGAATTAAAAAAAGTAAAAAGGAAGATTTTTTCCTGAAAGTTTGGCCCGAAAATGTGGGTCTGCATTACACATGGAAGCTCATTATACACAGCAAAATATGGTAAATGTTGCACACTCTTGAGATGTGGCTCCTGGGGAAGGTGTAGCCTTCTGCCTCAGCATTATTTGACTTGAAGTCCACAAAGACAGGTGACATGGGAGCTTTCGCCCTGAGAGTCAAGGTATGTCAAATGAAGTAGTGAAGTCTGATTAGAGGAATTTGCTTTGTATAGTGAGTCTAATACTAATATAAATGCTTCATCTGTTTCTATAGTGGGACTTGGATTTGTGTTTGGATGATGAAACAGTGAAATTTCTAGTCAATTCTGGGAGTGCTGTGGGGAGAAAAAAATGACTCCTCAATTTAACAATAACAAAAGTCTAGACACTACTATAAAAATTAAGTGACAATATCAACATTAAAATTATTAGAGCAATTAAATAAGATTTATAGAACACATGAATAAACATCTCTGCGTGGGACACAGAAAGGAAATGTGGTATCCAGCAAATGTGTCTGATTATGCAGAGATGGAGCATTTTAATATGCCGATCTTCCTGTTTAATCCCTTCAGCCATGGCATAATTAGCTACCAGAGGATTTGATCGTTTCAAATCAGGTGGTCAAATCTTTGGCCTCACTCTAAATTATCACAGTGAATGAATTATTAATAATTCTGTCTTGGTGCTTTGAGTCAAGACTACTAAGAACAATCTAAGTTTCACATTTCCTCTAAAAATCATAGAAGGAGAGCTCTTTTGGTGTATCCAATTTTAAATGGAAGCATAATTGCCTGGTAACGCCATTGTTTGGGATGTTTTTAAAGAGAATCTTCAGTCTGTGAGATGCTTCCCATGAATCACTAATTAATGTAAATCTTCTTTATTTTAAAAGACATCTGGCTGCTTAAATTGAGGTTAGAGAAGTGGTAATTCTGCTCCCTGCTTTCGCAGTCTGTGAAGCTAGCTGTTTTACAGTGCTTGCTTTAGAACTCGTAAGTCATGTAGATCTCCTGTGAGTCCATATTACGTCATCACTCTGCACCCCCCCTTCCGAAATAAACATGTTTGTTGTTGTTATCTGTTGTACATTGTTATGCTCTTTGTTCTGTATCTAAAACATACCCTGTTGTCAGTCACAGCCTGAGGCCCCGCCTGTCTATCACAAGCCCTGCCTTGGGAATTTTGACTCACACAGATGCAGCCACCTCCATTTCCAGTCATCTGCGTTTGTGCGCACACCGCAAATCTGTCAGTTTTGTTTCCAAGGGAGCTGATTGCCCTTGAAAGTACATCTCCATATAGCATGGTACGTTAAAAATGGCGTTGAAGATGAAGCCTGTTTGCAATCTTTGAATAATCTGTTCATGTATCGGTGTTTTCCCATATAGTTTTAAAGGTACATTCATCATTTAGTTTAGTTTTGTTTGATTCACTAATTGATTTGTGTGACCTTTGCCTAAGTGTCAGTGGTCCGTTCATTGTTGGAATCAGGTTTTAAATTTCATCTGTCTATCTCGGTTTACCACAGGACTGGACACAGAACAAGCTCTCAATAATATTTGGTTATTAACTGGATTAAAGTCTAGAATATGTCACATATTTGAGTGTATTAGTCTGCTTGAGCTGCTCTAACAAAATACCATGGACTGGGTAGCTTAAATGACAGGAATTCGTTTTCTTGCAGTTCTGGACTAGGAGTCCCAGATCAAGGGGCCAGCAGATTTGGCTTCTGGTGAGGACTCTTTTCCTGGCTTTGCTGATGGCCGTGCTCTCCCTGTGTCTTCACAGGGCCTTTCCTGTGTCCCTCTGCATGGAGAGAGAGATCTCTGGTGTGTCTTCCCATTCTTTGAAGGACACCAGTCCTTATGGGCCCTGCCCTTATGGTCTCCTTTAACCTTAGGTACCTCATTACCTGAAGGCCCTATCTCCAAGTACAGTTACTTTGGGAGTTAGAGCTTCAACATGTAAATTTTGGGGAAAACCATGTAGTTTATAAACACTGAGATTATTAGTGTTTCTAAACTAAATTGTTTTACTAAATTAGTGTTTATAAACTAAATTGGTAGGAAGTCTTTTAAGAAAAGAGCTATTGAATTTTGCCCTTCCCACAAGTTTTTCCTGTTATATTTCTTCAGCATAGCTTGCTCTAACCCTCCATTTCACACATATCTCTCTCTAATCATAAAAGCTTTCCCTTCTAATATTTTCTGCTCTGTTTAGTTTGGCAGGTGTTAATGAAGTCTCCTTAAAATTGTTAGCCTTAACTGATCAAGGCTCTTCTGGGCATTTTACCTAAAAGGTCCCCTCAGGAGGCTGGGCAGAGAGGGACTGCAGGCTAAGCTCCATGAATAATTCCCGCTGTTCTCCCTTTCTGCACCCCTCCGGCTCACCTTGGAAAGGACCTGCCCACTGCACCTGGCTGCTAAACATCCGTCTGAAGGACTTTTGTTGATTGTTTCATAGAATTTGAAGCGTATGTGAACGGTCTTCAGTCTGATTGTTAATGAGAATTATAAATGAGGTCCTCATTAGGTCTCCATCACTGTCCCCAAACGTAGCTGTTTTCTTGGTTCGCGCGTGGCAGTTTATCAAAGTGTTCGACCTGAGCAGGGTCCACCCCTCTCATAGAGGCAGGTGGTTGAACAAAAATATTTTTTGTTTTGTTTTCATTTTGTTTCGGCCACTAGAACAGAATATCAAAATGCCAAAGAGTTTGTAATAATTATGGCGTATTTGTACAACTTTATGCACCAATAACTTCTGAGGTAATAACAGATGGGACATGAGAGAGATCCAATTTGGATGAATTATTCGCTAAAATTAGAGATTAAGGTGTTAGGTTCAGACTTTATGCTCATGTGCTAGAAATGAAAACTGTACAGTAATTAAACTCCAAAGAGGGTTGATTTAAATAACATTTGAACGATAATTAGAATTTTAATTTTAAGTAAAGTAGATTATTCAACAGATAGTGCTTGTCCAATATAATTTCGAAACTTCTGACTTTATAAAAAATCATTTTAACCTTAACTTTGAAACTTATAGAACTACTTAAATAATACATTAGTTCTGATTGTTTTACATTCTGAGGTTTCTTAGTTTTCTGGCTTTAATTGGAGTTCCAGAAAGTAAGCCTTTTACCACATTTACTTACTTTATTTTAACCTAACTTCCTTTTTGGTTTTTTTCATTCAGTTTGAGAGCTGTGTGATTTTGATATGAGTGATTTTTTGTGGCCACCTGGGCATTTTGAGTATTATATAACGGGACTCTGGGCCTTATTTGCACCTTCTGTTTTCACTGGATTCCTCCGACCTCACACCCGCAGGAAAGCACGATGCCACCTCCTCACCCAGGCTCCCCTGCTGGTCTCCACTGCCAGCCGACCGGGTTGGACTCCTGACTGCTGCCGGGGCGGGAGTTGCAGGTCTCTGCTAGGCCTCCGCTGGTGCCTCCCAGGCTGCGAGAGACACAGGGGCCGCGTTCCTTCTCCCCATGTGGTTTCCACGGATGGCCGGGGGTGGCAGGGAGGTGAAAGTCCCGACCCTCTAGTGGGCCTCCCGTGACCCCCGTCCATGGGAAGGGGAGAGCATCTTGTTGTTTCTCTGTGGAGGTAGAATTCCATCTCCCCAGATGGCCTCCACGGCACTGCCAAGGAGGGTGCTGAAAGTCTCGTCCTCTTTGACATCCCCTAGGGAGCAGGTGTCTCTTACAGCCCATGAGGGCAGAAGTCTGGGTTTCCCACTTGACCTTTGCTTGTGTGTGGGGTCACATTGTTTTTAAGCCGCGTTTGGCTGGGGAAGAGCAGTTACTGTCTAAAAGCTTTCCGCCTTGCTTCGTGTCTCTTTCCTTTTGCTCTGACTGGCTGTTGTGTTTTCTTTTGTCTGTTCTCATTGGTGTTACTTGATGGCTGGCTTCTTCGGGTTTAAGTCTGGGGTATACAAGGCAAAGCACATAAACAAACAAACAAACAAACAAACAGCTCGGGGAGCTCTGTTCTGTGGATCCTTGTCTCAATATCCCTGGGTGGTCTACCTTCTCCTTGCCTCTCAGAGTCTCCTTTGTTTGTGTTTACATACGGGGTGGGGCAAAATTAGGTTTATAGTTGTTCATATGGAAAATGATACAATAATAAATAATAACACAAGAATAAACTCTGTGTTTTGTGTACTCACAGCTGTAAGCCTGTTTTGCCCCAGCCTGTGTCATGCCCAGTGGTTTTAGTTGTAGTTAGCAGGAAGAGGAAAAGTACATTAACTCCACAGTCACTGTCACAAGCACATGTTTGTGACACAGTCTTTCCTGTAAGTCAGCTGGGCACCTGCTCGGCTGGCTGCCTCCTGAGCAGCCTGGCACTAAGGGATAGACGAGTCACACACAGTAACTATGCTGTTCACTCAGCTTTCATCGAATGCAGGTTCACTCAGAGCAGAACATCAACATATATTAATACCCTAATCAAACTCTGACAGCCTGAGAGAAACATAACACACACACACACACACACACACACACACACACACACACACACACAGAGTAATCGGTGGGGAATAACGAACCCGAGTCCCAGAGTGCCAGTCTGCAGGTCTGAGAGACAGCACAGTGGGCAAGGGAGTGTCAGCGTCTTCCAAGGAAGGCCCTCCAGAGCGAGGTGGACAGCAGGGCAGACAAAGACCTCAGTCCAGCAGGATAAAACCTCCAGTGGCTGATGCCAAGGGAGATCAGTGTGGTGTGGAGCAGCCCTCTGGTGTGTGGAGCTCAGCTGTCTCAGCAGTGGTCTGGAGCCTGCCTCCACTATACCTGGAAAGTGGTGCACTGCATCCTTCTGGGTCTCGAGAAATGTCTTGGCACCCCTGATGCCAGGTGGGGAATTTGCCCAGGAGTCTATTCGTGGGTGGTCCTGCTTTGCGAACAAGGCTGTTGTGGTCACGTGTGCAGATATTTTAGGTGTGTCTCCTTGCAGATGTGTCTACTCTGACTTAGGCAGTTTGCCTCTTGAACCAGTGTCCTGGCTGACTGGTAGCCCTCTTGGTTGACATGAGTGACTCCACTTTCTTTCATATACTTAATGCCAGGGGTGTCAAACTCATTTTCTCCGGGGGCCACGTCAGCCTCGCGGTTGCCCTCAAAAGGCTGAAATAATTTTAGGACTGTATACATTGTAACTCCTCTTTAACTGTTAAGGAGTTGACTTTACATTTGGCCCATTGAAGGCAACCGTGAGGCTGATGCGGCCCCCGGTGAAAATGAGTGTGATACCCCGGCTTCATGCCGTGTTGACCAGACCAGTGCCATTTTGTTGGTCCTGCTCTCCACACTACCTGATACAAAAGTCCTCAAAAACAAGATTTATTTCACTGTTCACTTTTGCTATTTTTAAAAGCTAAATTCAAAAGACAGTGACTAACCCTGTAAAAATACTTACTATAGAAACAATTCACATGGCCTAGGTTACTATATATGAAAGATCCCTTTAAAAGTTACCTAAAATGTGTGTATAAAAATAAATGACTAAAGAAATCAATTCTAGGGATGAAGAATTCTTAGGAAGCTGATGTTCCATTAATGATTTTTCTTGAATATTATAGTTTGTATATATTTGAGATCCTCAATAATTACACTTAGTTAAGTTGTATCATTTAAATTGTCATAAGTCTATTGTATTGAACAGTGGGAGACATGCATATTATTCTTCTGTTAAACTAAAAAGTAATACTTGCTTTTTGTAACAAATCCAATAAATTCAGAATGGTTTAGATTAAAATTGTATCCCATCCCAATTCCATTCTCCACGTATGACTACTGTTAACCATCAGACATGCATCATCCACCTGTTAGTCTGTGTTTATGCCTTGAGTCATGCTCCCCCGCCTCACTTACTCCTAGCTTTCCTCTCCAGCTACTCTTTCTGTTCATCCTTTGTAAGGTCATCCTTCTCCATCCAGTTGTTAGATGTTGGGATACTATTTGACTTGGTTATAGAATGCATTTCTTCTCAGTCAACGTTGTGTTTCTTTGTGATTCATCGATATCCTTGTTTCAATTGCCATTTCCATTCAGATGAGTCATAAATTTATTTTCCTAGTCCAGATCTCTAGTCTGAGTGTCAGATCAGTAACTCAAGCTCTCTATTTGACATCCCCTTTTGGATGTCCAAACAGCACTCCAAGCCCAACATGCCAAGCCAGACTAATGAGCTTCCCTTCCAACCATTTCTAGATTTCACATCTCAGTGAATGAAACCACTATATATTGAGTTACACTTGCTAGAAGCATATTGATTCCCTTTCTTCTTCACCTCCTACATCTAATGAATCACCAAGCTGTGTGGCTTTTTCCTCATGAGTCTTCCCACTTCTTTCCATTTCTACCTCTAGGTTTTCATGATCTCCTCCCATGGATTTTCTGCTTCCAGTCTCATTGCACTTGAATTAATGTTTTACTCTGTAACCAGAGAGATCTTTACAAAGTACAAATTTGGCCATGTCACTTGCCTGCTTAAAGTATTTCAATTGTTTAATTGCTTTTACAGTAAATACCTAAATCCTTAACGTGAATTATCACAGTACTTGTCATATAGTTGGCACTCACAAATTTGTGGAAGAATGTATAAAAAAACTTATGTAGGTTACAGTATTTGTTATTAAAATAGTATTGCCATGTACATATATCTTTGTATGTATCTTCCTTTACTCTTGTTAATGTTTCCTTTAGATCTATTTCTAGAAGTGGGGTTGCTAGTATAGTTTAGTTTTCATGTATTAAATATCAAAGTTGATAGAGCAGCTGGCATAGTGTCTTTTAGCTATGAAGAGTGAAAGAGGAGTCTGATCTAAGAAGATAAGTGATGATTTATAAAGGAAGCCATCCTGTACCTTCCGTCTGATGAGGGGAATCATATCCTTAAGGAATTGCCCAATGACTTAAGGATTTTTTTTTTTGAGATTTTATGCCAAATAACTTTAGATTACATATTTTGTAAAACAGAGCAAGGGAAAAGTGAGTCAAAATTTTACATTCATAACAGATGTGACTTACTCCTATTTTTATTTTGCTTATTTTTTTATTAATGACAATTACGGAAATTAGGTAATCTAAAGAAAATAATAGTTTGAAATGAGGTAGTGACATGAGAGTTGCTAATAAAAGTAATGTATGATTTATATCTCTTAGAAGTAAAGTGTAGTTGATACTGGGCCGAGAGTGTTTTCAGGGACATTTCTTCCATTTCTGCCTCTTTTGCTCCACTCCCTGGAAAGAGGATAGTTGGTGAGATGCTCGTGAAAAGGCACAAAGAGCATGAAGGTATCAGATTTTGGAAAGGCGGGGACCGGGGCATTTGATTACCACCAGCTCTGCATGTACTAGTTCTGTGACCTTAGACAAGCTAGTTAATCTCTGTGACTCTTAGTTTCCCCATCTGAAAATGATACTAACTACTGATTTACACAGCCAGCTACCCTGGATGTAATCACTTTTTTATTATTTAATGATGTATTCATTGTGAAAATGTGTTTATTTTTGAGCTGAAACAAAAATACTTTATAGCTGGTTTTTATTTATTTTTAGTTAATTTTATTTTTTACTTTAAAAATTATATTTTATTGTTTATGCTATTACAGTTGTTGCTGGATTTCCCCCTTTGTGCCCCTCCACCCAGCCCTTCCACTCCCTCAGGCCATCCTCACACCCTCGTCCACGTCCATGGGTTCTGCATACATGTTCTTTGTCTCCTCTCTTCCCTATGCTGTGCTTTACATCCCCATGATTATTCTGTAACTATCAATTTGTACTTCTTAATCCCTTCACCTTTTCCTCAACCCCACCCATGGGGCTACCATTAAAATGTTCTCTGTATCTATGATTCTGTTTGTTTATTTATTTATTTTTTAGTTTCAGTTGTTGATAGATATGTATTTATTGCAATTTTCTGTTCATATTTTTTATCTTTTTCTTTTTTTGCTTAAAGAAGACCCTTTAACATTTTATTTAATACTGTCTTGGTGATGATGAACTCTGTTAGCTTTTTCTTGTCTGGGAAGGCCTTTATCTATCCTTAGATTCTAAATAATATTTTTCTGGGAAGAGTGTTCTTGGTTGTAGGTCCTTGCTTTTCATCACTTTGAGTATTTCTTGCCAATCCCTTCTAGCCTGTAAAGTTTCTTCTGAGAAATCAGCTGACTGTCTTATGGAGGCTCCCTTGTATGTTTTTAAGATTCTATCTTTGTATTTAACCTTTGACATTTAATTGTGATGTGTCCTGGAGTGGGCCTCTTTGGGTCCATTTTGTGTGGTACTCCGTGTGCTCCCTGGACTTGTATGTCTATTTCCTTAACCAAATTAGGGAAGTTTTCTTTCATTACTTTTTCAGATAGGTTTCCAATTTCTTGTTCTTCCTTTTCTCCTTCCGGCCCCCTATAATGTGAATGTTGGTATACTTGAAGTTGTCCCAGAGGCTCATTACATTATGGTTATTTTATTTATTTTTTTGATTCTTCTTTCTTCTTGCTGTTCTGATTGGTTGTTTTTTTGCTTCCTTATGTTCCAAATTGCTGATTTGATTCTCGGCTTCATCCACTCTACTGTTGATACCTTGTAAATTGTTCTTTATTTCAATTAGTGTATCTTTCATGTCTGACTAGATCTTTTTTATGCTGTGGAAGTCCTCACTAAGTTCCTTGAGCATCCTTATAACCAGTGTTTTGAACTCTGCTTTTGATAGATTGCTTTTCTTCATTTTGTTTAGTTCTTTTTCTAGAGTTTTGATCTGTTCTTTCATTAGGGCCATGTTTCTTTGTCTCATTTTGGCAGCCCCCCTGTGTTTTTTATGTATTAGGTAGAGCTACTACATCTCCTAGGCTTGATAGAGTGGCTTAATATAACAGGTGTCTTGAAGGCCCAGTGCCACAGACTCCCCTATCATCGAAGCTGGGCACTTAAGGTATGCCCACTGTATGGGCTGTGTACATGCTCCTCTTGTAGTTGACCCTTGATTGCTTTTGATCAGCCAGTGCCTGTGTTCTGTTTGGGGTCACAAAGCATTAGCTACAAAGCAGTCTGCATATGGCTGCTACTTTGTGCTGGGCTTGGAGGTGCCAGGAGAGGCCAAGCTGTGAACCAAGGCTGGCTGCTGTAGTGCTGGGCTTGGGGCAACTGAGGAAGAGTTATGGGACTTGCTGAAGCCAGATCCAGCTTGTTGAAGAGAATTTAGGAAAATCCGAAACATGGGCCAAGGCAAGCCATTCAGATGGAAAAGCCACTGGAAACAGCTTGTGTGGGCCTGATAGTTGGGTGAGGCAGGGCCACAGGGAATCACCAGGGTGGAGCAAACAGTGTGATTGATGGAGTCCAGCAGATTGATGGAGTCTCATTTATGGCTCCCACCTGCTGGGTCTGTGCGGGGAGGGCTCAGAAAAGGAACAGTGGTGCCAGCATTTCTGTCTGGGAGAAAGCTGCCCCCTAGCTCATGCCCTGATGCCAGACAATTCCACTCCTCCTCATGTATTTCTGATGCCTTTCAATCTGGTGCACTGGCACTGGAGCTCAGAGAGAGTGAGTCTGCATAAGTATGTGCATTAGCTCTTCAAGAGGAACTGCTTCGGATTCCAGCAGTTTCTGTCTTCCACAGACTCAACCCCTGCTGGTTTTTATAGCCAGAAGTTATGGAGACTTATCTTCCTGGCACTGGAACCCAAGGCTGCAGGACCTGGTGTGGGGCTGGGACCCCTTACTTCTGAGATATCCTTCCTGACTTTTATCCACCACACGTGGGTGTGTAAGCAGGCTGTTCTGAGTCTCCAATCCTCCTACCAGTCTCAATGTGGCTTCTTCTTTAATTCCGTAGTTGTAGGACTTCCATTCAGCTCAGTTTTCAGCGGTTCTGAATGATAGATGTTTTATAGTTTAGTTGTAATTTTGATGTCGTTGTGTGAGGAGATGAGATGTGTTTCTTGACCAGAAGACTGTGTTTCTACACTGCCATCTTGACCGGAAGACCTATTGGTGATTTTAATCATGAATTTGTATACCAGAAAATTAAAAGTATTTAAGACAGGGACGTTAATTGCTTTAAGAAAAGTTTTTAGCAGTTTATTAGGCTGTAAAATAATCCACAAGAGGCTCTTAAGGCACTGAGAGGTACCATGGAATTCTGAAAGAGTTAATATGCTTTTGGAAATGTCCATGTGCTCAAAAGAACACAGAACTCTATGACATTCCTGACTAACATTTTACAAATTTCTACTGTTTTCCCCTTCACTCTCATCTATTTTTTACTATCAAAATGTATAGATTATGCAGTTTTATGTTTATTTTCATCTTACTATTGATTTTGTGTCAGTGACTTTGTGGCTGTTTAAGGAAAACTTTTATTTAATTGCTCTGTTTTTCATTTCTTCTTGTTCCAGGCAATGGGCCTCACCATGACCGCTGCTGTACTTATAATGAAAACAACTTGGTGGATGGTGTTTATTGTCTCCCAATAGGACACTGGATCGAGGCCACTGGGCACACCAATGAGATGAAGCACACAACAGACTTCTATTTTAATATTGCAGGTCACCAAGCCATGCATTACTCAAGGTAAAAATAGTACCATGTTTATAAACATAGAAATAGGACAAGAGGTAGCATTAGGACAATGGGGATATTTACTGCATTTAAAATTGCTGTGTCTCCCTTTAGAGGGGTCCACAGTCCTGCAGTTCTTTGAGGGGACAAATTACAATGAATCACTGGGTGACCTTTTGTAGTTCTAGCTGTGAAGGATCCTTTCAATGAGTTTTTTCATTAAGTTCATACCCTGGTAGTTATTTTTGACCAGACAGTAGTTAAACAATCTTTGTACTTAGTGAATTAAAAAAAACTGGGTAAAAATATCCTAGATCAGTATTTGTATCTTTTATGCTTCCAACCAAACAAACATGGGTGTCTCCTAAAATCTTATTCAGATAAACATGGGTGATAATTTAGACATAAAACTAGATTGGATGTGGTAATTTGCTCTATTATTTATTACTATATTCACTTTTATATGTTTGTTTATTTAATTATTATAGCAGCAATATATACCCTGTTAAAAATTCAAACACAAGGGGATGCTAAATGAAAAGTAAGGTTTACTACATTTTCCTTTATTTCCACTCATCAGAAATAACTATATTTACCTATTTATTGTTAGTTTCTAGAGGTTAAATTCAAGTCTTAAATAATGTGCATGTACTGTATTTGTTAGTGTACCAATTTAAAAATAGCTCTTGATTCCCTCTGTGACGTGAGAAAAATTTAGCTCTCATGTTCTTGTTCTCTTGTTCTATTCCCAGTCCCTATCAGACTCATTTAAAAAAATTCTTTTGTTTAAGTTCATAAAAATTCTGTTTCTTGACCCATAAATTTTTGACAGTGCCTCTTGGTTTTCTATTGTGTAAGATCAGAAATGTATTGCTCTTCCATATTTCTCCTCATCTATTTTTACCAATTAACTACTGTTTTTCATTACTTTTCATTTTCAGGTTTATGGAATTTACATTTAATTTAGTAAATATAAATATTTCATATTTTGGTGATTTCAATTTTCAAACCAATATCCAACATATAAAATACTATGTATATGTTATTTAGTGTAGAACATGTAGCATTTGTACCATAGACAAAGAGATGCATTCTCATGTTCTTAAAAATTATATTGCTTTGAATGAGAGAGAATTAATATTAACAGGGTGGTGAGGGATAGGAGAGAGAGAATGCAACTTCATCACAGTGTTAGGGAATCAATAATCTTCCTGGATGCACGTTTTTTATAAATTCATGCTAGATCTTGGTCTTGCAGATGGATAGGACACAGATCATGAGTAATCGAGTAGTTAAGCATGACTCATAGTTTTGTGGTCTGAGCAACTGGATTAATGGTGTTGCTGTTTATTGAGATGGAGAAGAAGACTAGGAGATGAGTAATTTAGAATAGGGGTTGAGATAAAAATTCTATATCAGATATTACCTTTGAAATGTATGTTAGATTGCAGAAGGGAAATCAATTTGATGTGTGAAGCTTTGGGGAGAGGCTGGAAATGGAGAGAGAAAATAGATGACATTCAAAGTGATGAGAGAAGATGAGATCATTCAGCAACTGAGTGTAATATAGCACAGAGGAAGTGAAAATGCAGGCTCTTGGGACCACATAAGTTAGAGATCAAGGAAAAGGGGATCCGGAAAAAAGATTGGGAAGGAGCACCCTTGGAGATGTGTGGGCATCTAATGAGGATGTGTTTATGGTTTTTTTTTTATTTATCCTGAACCACATTTGCTGAATCCTTTTATCTGAAAAGTCATGTCTTAAGGTCTAGGGATTTTCTTCTATTTGATTATTTCTCTGTTTTATTGTCTTTATTCTGTCAATAAAGACACTCCTGAGATGCATCTTAAACTTTGTAGATTTATATACTATTCTGGACTTTTAAAAAATAAATTTCACCTCTGGTTTTATTGCTTTACATTTTTTTCCAACTCAACTATTTTTCTAATTTTTATAATTGAATTCTTAACTTTTTTGGACTCTGACTTACTCTGTTTTTCCCTTTTTGCATATTTGCATTAGCTTATGAATGAATATATTCTTTAATCTGTCTTAGAATAGTATTGAAAATGATTTAAAAATTCTCATCTCTTCTTGGATCTACCTTGTCAGTTGTTTTCTCTTCATTTGATCTTTTCCTTTTGTGTTGTCAGTTTTTCAAATAGCTGGTTATACTGAGTTTTTCATGTTTATTGTATAAAGGAGCAGGTTGAGTATTAAATGTGGCCGGCATTGCCATTGGTAGCCTCTTTACCTGTGAGAGTGTTTGTGTAAGCTGAGTGCCTATGGACGGGGCCTGTCTCCCTGTATAGACAGGAAATAGTCGGTCAGCCTGGGCACCCGTGCCACCTCACCCAGTGAAAAGAGGAGGACCCGTGTGGGGCATGCCTGTCACTTTGACAGCCTTTGTTCCTTAAGTAGGTGTTTTTAAGGAAGGTATTTCTTCAGCTTCACAGTCAGTATCATAGCTGCATGTGAGGTATGAATCATAGTTCAGGTTCTCAGCTATGCAAAAAAGGTGACATTTCTTTATTTCTTTAAAGCAACTTAGTTTTATATCAAGTCTCTATCCCACTGATTTATCAGGTAATTCAACTTGTTATCCTCCTGGAGGATGTAATGATATATTTAATATATAATAAATATATATGTGTCTATGTGTATTATATATTACACATATATTATACACCAAGTAAAAATACACATAATCATAATATATAATATGTAATGTAAAGTATAGTATTTAATACATACTAAATAATAGATATGTATAATATAAATCTATATCATAGATATATATGTAATATATAATATACACACACACACAGGTATGTGGGACAGAATCTCAGACTCATCATAATTTTGGAGTTAACAGTACTATTTGTTCCTCTATTTATTTATCTCTACAACAGAGCTAACTGGGGACTTTGTAATAAATAACAATTGTTTATAGTAGACCTGGTGCCATATCTTTGCTTTGAAGGAGTCCCATTAACCTCCAGTGTTTCTCACAGTTCAAAGTCCCCAGCTGAAAATCAATGGGGTGGTATAATTTATTTTTAAAAATAAAAACCAATTGAGGGATGGATTTTTTTGAAAAAAAAAAAAACAGATTTGTGGGCCTCACTAAGTAGTCCGAGAATCTTTATTTTCCAACCTGTTCATGTGATTCTAATGGGCATAAATGTTTGAGAACTTCTGTGATTAGTCCAATAAATACAGCAATTTAGAATTAAAAAGGGGAAGATTTTTGAGTACTTCCAGTCATTTCCATCTAACTCCCCTTAGAAATACTGGCCACAATTCATCCTCACTTGAAACTAGGCAAGATAACGCTGTGAATTCAGTTCATGAGAGCTGAAAAGACATTCATATGTGTTATTATTAAATTGAAAACATTTAATTATCTGCTTGCCATTTTCATCTGATCACATATAAAGCTAAAATAATTTGTAAATTTACCTTAGCTGCTGAAACACACACACACACACACACACACACACACACACACGAGGGAATAGGTTATCTGGGTTTGAGTACCTATGATGACAGAGATGTTCAAACTCACCCAATAGTTTGCGGTCCCACACGTGCACCCGTTAGTCAGGACATGGAAATGGAACTATGCCTGTGGGTTTTTTGGTGGTTTTATTGTGTGTGTTACGTTGTGTAGCCCCTGTGTTCAGTGCTGGATGACCAGAGCGGGGAGACAGTGATCCCCGCTCTCAGAAACTCACATTCTCGGGGAAGACAACACGGAAATAGCTGCAACAGAGTGAGGTAATTGTTACAGTGTTGTGTGTGAAGTGTTCGAGGCACAGGAGAAAAAGTCGTTAGTTCAAGGAAATTTTTGTGAATAGAACTGGTACAGAAATGTGAAGGATTCTTTGGTCCAGAAGGACATTTGGGAGATGAAAGTCAAGATAAGCAGACTAATGAGGGCAAGTGCATGGAGAGCAGTATTAAGGAGACCAAATCAATTTGTCCAATGAGGATAATTTTGAGAGTTAAAGAAAGGTATTTTTAACAGTTTATTTTTCATCGTATTTTTTCCATTGCCATTTCCCTCCCAGCCCCCACTCTCCTGCAGTCCTCACACTGTCCTCTCCCTGAGTCCTTTTCTGTTTTTGTTCGATCCCTCCACCCCTCCTCACCACAGAGCTGTCTGTCTGCTCTCTATCAGTCCGCCTCTATTTTGCTTGTTAGTTCAGTGTGTTCTTTAGATTCCACATATGAGTGAAACCATGTGGGATTTCTCTTTCTCTGACTGGTTTATTTCACTTAGCATAATGTTCTCCAGGTCCATCCATGCTGTTGCAAAGGGTAATATTTGAGAGTGAAAAGAGGTATTTTTAATCATTAGCCTGTACAACAGGTATAAGATGACAATATTGGTACTTCTTGGTTTTAGTTTTAGCTATTATCCATTCATTTCGCACAAGGAAATATGAAGATTTATCTCTTTTTTTCTCTTCTCCTCCCCCCAAAACCTGTTACATCTTTTCTTTTGTTCAATCCTCCCAGTTTAGTTACCCCACAATTTTGGGAAGATCAGTGTTTCGCTTGTTTGTTCGTATACCCATGTAAATGCTATTTAACACCCCTGAACCAGACACAGATGTGCACACCTTTGAAGACTGTAGAGCTGTCAGGGCTGCCATTGAGATGTGGCAGCCGTTAATGGCTCCTGATCCTTTCTGTTTGAATTGTTCCCTAGCCTCCAAGCCTGTAGGATCTTTTCTTCCTGGTATTAGGAAATTTCATGATGCTATGTCTAGATGTGGTTCTATTTTCATCCATTTTTCTAAGGTCTCAGTGAGTAGACTTTTTAACTCTACAAACTCAGGTGTTTGTTTGAAAGTAAATTTCTTTTTTAATTACTATTTTTTAAATTAAAGGAGATGTAGAGTAAATTTCTTGAATTATTTCTTTGATGATTTCCTCCTCTTTCTTTTGGGAACCCCTGTTTTTCAGATACTGGAACTCTAGCCTGTGTGTTTTGTATTTTGCCTGTCTTTGTCTATTTCGTTTTTCTCTTTTTTTCTGACAGATTTTCTCAATCTACTTTATCACTCAACTGTGTGATTTAGTTTTTTTATTTCTAATATTGTTCTTTATATTCTAGGAGCTCATTTAATTTGGAGTGCCCCCCAGTCTTGTTTAACCTGCCCCAGAACACAAACCTCGAGTCTGTGTCAGGACTGGAGAGGGAGGTTCCCGGGGAGGACGGTGGGAAAATGGCTCTGGGGCTGGCTGCTTCTTACACAGACTCCCAGCCAGTTCTCCCGTTCCTTTCGCCCACACCCAGGATTGCACGGTGACACCAGTGTCCGAGCCCCGTGGGGGTTCTGCAGTATAATTCCAGTCCGTTCTCAGCTTTTTTTTACTACTGGCTTTACAATCTAGTTTTTTACTGTCTGCTAAATTATTCAGCAATCTTTCTTCCTGTTCTTTCTTGTGATTTTATGTGTGTACTTTTTAAAAAAATTGCCCTGTTCTTGTTTTAAAGGGATTTAGTGCAGCCAAACTAGATGTGTGAAATCCATTCGTCTGCAATAAAGTGAAATAAAATATCAAAGTGCCTAACATAACACCTGGTCATATTAGCTCAGTAAACACTGAGTGTGTTCTTCATTTCTCTCATTTAGCTTGTAAGATTCCCCCAGGCTAGAATGAGATTTAAAAAAAATTAAAGTGGAAAAAATTGGGGCAACTCTAACAGAATAACAATACAGAATTTAAAAAGATAAATAAAAGAAAGAATGAGAAAAGTGCACTTCCATATTCAGGCTGGGGAGGGAAAACTTGTGCTTGCCACCAAACTACATCGCCCTCTTCAGTAGATTTTTCCTTCTGCAAAAGGATGAATGTCTGCCTTAAAGACACAGATAACTAATTTAATGAGACTTTAGTGGACAGGGACTGTAATTTCTGTATCTTGAAAAGACTTATTGCCAATTAAACTCATTTCAAGAAACAAATTAGACTTTATAAACATCACATTTTATGCTATTTAAAATTATGACAGCTTAGAAAATGTATCATAAAAGCATGCTTATACTTTGCAGTCCCTTTGGCTTAAAAAGAAAAGATAAATAGTAGTTTTTAACACTAAAAAATATTTTAAACACTAAAGCAATAATTTTCCTCATTTTAAAACACCGTTTTATCCAGCACATTTTCCAAAATGAATGAAATCAATCATTTTGGAGAGTGAATGAGGAACTTGGGTGCCAGCCTAGCGTTCCCATTTACTGCTGGGTAGCCTTGGGACGGCCCTGTAATAGTTCTAGATTTCAGTTTCCTGATTTGCAAAGTGAGCTGGTTGAGCTACTCAAGGCCATCCCAGAAGTAATCAAGGATTAAAGCTAACTTAAAAACCAAAAGCTTATGAAATACTTTGCCAATATGTTATATATATCGGCCTATGAGCAGCTACACTTCATATCGGCTTCTCTGCTTTCTGATCCAGGGACCAAATGCCTGCAATCTAGTGCTGGATGGTGCTTCCCCTCATTTTTTTTGTAGCCTAGGACGTACATTCAGCTCAACTTTAAAAAAGCTGTGTTTGGAAATACATATTTTATAGCCAGGGTATAAATAATCTTTAATAAGTGTGTGCTTCTCATATAATGATATTTTTATATTGCTCATATTTATAATGAAATTCTGACAAGAAATCTCTTTTGGAGTAAATAGAGAATAGCCATCAAATTCTGTGTGCAACAGCACCTGGTTAAATTTTCTGCGTCTTGAGGTCACAGTCATGACGCTAGTGGCCGAAGGAAGAATCTATTTTCACTTGGTGGTTGCATCTGACTGAATGATTTGAGATTTACCTAAACATTAAAACCAAGATTCTAATTGTTTGTGCTTGTGTAGGAAAGGAAAACAGTGCCATCCTTTCAAGTTCCGATTGGACAGTGATTTTTATTGAGTCTTAACAGAGCGTGTGAGATTCCTTGAAGAGTTTCTTCCCCTATATAAATACAGCTGTTCATATTTTATAAGATCAAATTAATTGATGGATAACCACTTTTTCTATCTTCACACGAGGACATTTTTTTCATTGCTTCCAGAGAGAGAGTAAGGAAAAGAGGGAGGGAGGGAGGGGGAGAGAAAGAGAGAGAGAGAGATTGAGAGAGAGAATTATTGATAGGAGAAACATCCATTTGTTGTCTTCTTGTATGTGCCCTGACAGGAGATGGAACCTGCAACCTGAGTAGGTGCCCTGACTGGAAATTGAACTGACAACCTTTTAGTCTATGGGATGATGCTCCAACCAACTGAGCCACACTGGACAGGGCCTCTTTTTCTTATGATTAAAATACATATCATTATATGAAACATTTGACTATATTAAATAAAGTAGATTACATATTTTACATTATATGTAGTTATATGGAGATGATTTATTTTCAACATCATATCAAAAATATTAGTGATAGATATTAGTATTCTAACAGTAATATGGGCTACTGCAAATGTAGCCTTTAGTTCTTATTTCTTAAGAGTCATTTAAAACATATCTGCTAAAGTTCGTGGAGAAAACAATTTTTGCTGATAGTGTTGTGGAATCAGTACAGATTAAAGTAGCTGGGTTCGGTGCTGCCTTGTATATTATCAACAGCATTGTTATTGAAATTGTGATTAAATTATCCTGGTCACTGCTCAGTGAGAGAGAAGCTTGACAGGAGAGGCTTGATTGTTAGATCTCAGGTTATGCCTACAAGAATGGAAGTAAGAAAGGAAATATTGTATCATAAATTAAGCAAATTAGATTTCTAAGTCTTTAAGTGGGAAAATATGGCAATTTACTATAAAATATGGATTTTTTCTTGCTACAAAAGAGAGCAGAAAATGAGGAGATATGAGGTGGTGGAAGGTAATTTATAAGGTGGCTGCTATTATAGAATGTTTTGATGTTAATGAAAGTTATTCTATGGAGTTGAGATAAATTAATGCTTAACAAGAGAAAGGGGAGAGGTGCAGGAGCAAAATCTTTGTGTAAGCAAGAGTGAACTGAACCCAGGGGAAAACAGATCATCCTCAGTCAGGGGAGGAGGGCAGAGTTTTGAGCATGGATGCAGGTAGGTCTGTGTAGTAGTGAGAGCATGTGAAGGTTCAGTTTTTGATTTATGCCTCAGTGAAATAGGAAGCAAAGCCATTAGATGGAGAGAAAGGACTTTAAGGTCTGAATGAGAAATATAGATTGGTAACTAATGGAGAATAAATATACTGACTCACAAATTTTAATTTTTACAAGACTTTCAATTCCAATATTATAAATGGCCATGGCAACCAAAGAACTATTCTCTTTCTATTAAATACAGAAGATAGAATATTTTTGACTAGCTGAGATAGCCTTTTTCTTCAGTTTTTTTAAAATTAAAAAAATTTATTTTTTATTTTTTTATTGTTGCTCAAGTACAGTTGTCTCCATTTTCCTGCCACCACTTTCCCCTGCCCCACCCACTGCCATCCCCCACCCTCAGTCCTACCCCCCATTGGCTTTGTCCATGGGTCTTTTATACATGTTCCTTGACAACCCTGTCCCTTCTTTCCCCTACTACCCACCTCTCCCCTCCCCTCTGGTTACTGTTAGTTTGCTTTTTATTTCAATGTCTCTAGATATATTTTGCTTGCTTGTTTGTTTTGTTGATTATGTTCCACTTATAGGTGAGATTATATGGTATTTGTCTTTCACCACCTGGATTATTTCACTTAGCATAATGCTCTCCAGTTCCGTCCATGCTGTCCCGAAGGGTAGGGGCTCCTTCTTTCTTTCTGGTGCATAGTATTCCATTGTATAAATGTACCATAGTTTTTGCCATCAGGGAGATGCAAATTAAAACCACAGTGAGATACCACTTCACACTTGTCAGAATGGCCATCGTAAACAAATCATCAAACAGTAAGTGCTGAAGTTGTGGAGAAAAGGGAACCCTAGTGCACTGTTGGTGGGATTGTAGACTGGTGCAGTCACTGTGGAAAACAGTATGGAATTTCCTCAGAAAACTAAAAATGGAACTGCCTTTTGACCCAGCAATTCCACTGCTGGGATTATACCCTAAGAGCCCTGAAACACCAATCCAAAAGAACCTATGCATCCCAATGTTCATAGCAGCACAATTTACAATAGCCAAGTGCTGGAAGCAACGTAAGTGCCCATCAGTCAAAGAGTGGAAAAAACTATGGTACATTTTTCTTCAGTTTTCTGTGTCACTTCAGTCAGATCATATAGAAATCTAAGTAATACACTAAAACAGAGTCTTGGTAGGTTAGGAATTATAGAGCACATTTTTCTAGTCACTATGTTTTTTCAATCGCTGTGGTGGAAGGTATACTTCGGGAAGACCAGGGGATCTATTTAGTATGTTAGAGTCAGTGAGTAAATTGGGGAATGCTTCTATCTTGTTTTCAGAGGGTTGGTATATTTATATCTCTTTGTCAATCATTGTGGCCATTTAAGTTGACTTACAAGAACTAATTTCTTAAATCATAGTCTCAGCTTTGGCTGAACAAACTGGAAGGGTTATGAAACCCAAGGGGGTGGATCGATTAGGAAACAGTAGTCAAAATACATATATTCCTTGTTATATATGAGAATCAATTTTGCTGTTGGCTATTTCTATATCATAAAGGCCCTATTTCGACTTTTCTGTTTACAGAATTGTTTTGGAAAAGTGAGATCTTTATTTTCATGCTTTGAGAAGTCGCAAAATGCCTTTCCAATCCTTCTTTCTCCCAAGTTCTTTGAATTTTTCTCCTTGAATATTATGTAGACTTTTGTTCCTGATAAGTAAGTCAGTAGGGATGAAAATATTAACTGAATTGATTAGCAGGTGTAAACATTACTCTGAAGAAGTAATGGATATGTCAACACACACATGCAGAAACACACACATGCATACATACCACGGATAACATCTCATACAGCCGCTCCACTTTACAATAAAAAGATTGTTTTCCACCCACAGACTGCGCCATGTGTTTGACGAGTGCTGGTCCGGGACTCTAGGGTCGGGGCTAAGGAAAGAAAGGGATGCATTTTAGATGTGCAGTGATTACACCGGGCAAGTTAAACCGTAGTATTGCCTTATAGCCCTCAGCTAGTTCTGACTATGAGAGAAAAGGAATCTTACACAGAAGCTCCTCACGCTAGGGAGGAGCAAAGTGGGAAGCAAAGCTACCAAGATACTGCCCTGAGGTCATAACGGGAGACAAGGGCAAGAGCTGCCAGTCCCAGTTCTCCACGGGCTTCTATTTTCTCGTCGTAAGACAGGACTCCATTTTCTTTTACCAGAGCGTTCTACCATCAACTTCTGGTCAAAACACACACATGGACACAAATAAATGACAAAAAGAATCCTGCTTATTTCCACCAATCAGCTTTTCAAGTGTGTTAGTCCATAGAAGTCTAGAGAAGTTGAGTTAATTATAAGAAGGACCAGAAACCTTTTTCTTTCCCCTAGCACTTTTGTGCCATATTTTGAAAAGGGATATTTATTCAGGCTTTTACCTTGTAGTTTATCTCATCTGTTTATTCTTCCCACCTTGTAACCTTGAACTATTGTATTGATTGCTTGTCTTGCTTCTCCTTTCCCAGGATCGCAGATGTTGTCCAAACACCCCTTCCTTCTGCAAGCCTCCCCTGTTTGGCTGTTTTGCTTTTTTTGAGACAATTACTATTAATCTCCTTAATTTAGTTGCTGGCTTTTCGATTGCTATGCACTTGCCCCAGACATGTTTACTACATTTATCATTATGAATAGGTGTGTTGGTGTTAGAGGAAGGCATTTTATGAGAGGATCTTTCAGTATAAACCACATTACATTGTTTGCCTACTGCTACTGCAGCTTAATTGTACCAGATGTGACTCCTCATGCTAAATTTTGCGGAAACAATATATAAAGTCCTAAAGCTCAAAGGGACATATTTTTACTAAGTTGGAAGTCCCCAGAGAATTTGTTTAAATGGTGACTTCCTTAAGGATTTAATAGTTTATTTCAGACATTTTTTGGTCTAGTTTTAGGAGGGAAGAGAAACCTAAAGCTAAAATTAATGCTTCATCAAGATTGAAAATTAAGTTTCTCAAAATGATAAGCTGATGAGAAGCATGATCAATTTGTTGTAAAAATAATAGGTTTATATAAATGATCAGGAACCATTTTGCTGTTCACAACAAAATACATCTATATCTGTAAAGCTACTTGTATGCTTACAGTTGGTTCTTAGTCATAACCTAGAGAAGTTAGAAAGGAGGAAAAGAGGAGGAAAGACAGAGAAGGAAGCGGGAAGATGAAAGAACGTAGACTTCTTTTCTGGACTTGGCCAGTTTTTGTTCCTCTATTCTGTGATAGGAGCCGCCACGTGGATTATGTTTTTGATCCTATTTCCTTCTGAAGCACGCTCTGTGCCTTGCAATTTCACTCTGAATAACCTCTTGTTTCATATGTTCCCAGAGGTGTAGAAATAGGGTTTCTTGTGTATATCATTGCTTATAGGTTGGTGAGTTGTTTTTATTTCAGATCTTCTCAAAGAAAACAAAGACCAGGGATGCAGTGAAAGTGAAAGAACCAATCAGAGAGAGATCGGCAATGCGTTGATCAATCATCCTCAGCCAGAATAATAGCTGTTTACAGTCGATGTGGTTTCAAGAGCTATCCTTTAATTCAGGATGTTTAAATTAGATATTGTTACTTCAGTCAAGGCAGAGTAAAAACAGATGATAGAAACAGTATCATAGAAGCAGGAAGTGCATGTAGTTAATTGAGTGTAGAAATAAATTTGAACATCAGCACATCAAATTTCAAAATACTCTTTTTATAAGATTGATTAATATTATTCTCTACTTAAGTGGGGATTGACTGTAAGAGCGGGGGTGGGTGGAGCAGGGGAGAGAAATGGGGGAAAATTGGGACAACTGTAATAAAACAACAAAAAAATAAAAAAGAAGAAAAAACCTAAAAAACAGAATTTAGAAGTGTGTATCATTTTGATTATACACCATGTGCCTGGTACTGTGCTAGGTATTGTTAAAATTTCTCAACTTAAATAATAATGAAATTATATGCTATTTTTTTGTATCACAAAAGTGTTCTTCACTTTGTGAAAGAATTTAGAGGAGTAGACGTTCTCAGGGAAGAGCTCAGGGCAGGATGTCTGCCCGACCTGAATTAACACCACAAGAGGAATGTTTCTATGCTGGCCACTGCCACTATGATAAGGACAAATTAAGAATAGGGAAAAAACCCCAAAGTGCAAACAGTAATTAACCGGCTAATTCACATTTCAGAGATGAGTAATGAGAAGTTGAAACCCCGGAATTCACGAACTAGAGGTTGTATGATCGCGTGCATAGAACTTTATCTACAGATGCACCTTTATCTCTCAGGTTTTGCCCTCATTCTCTGCCGCTTCTTCTATTTTCTACCCTTTTCTGTGTCTCCAGGCTGCTGCTTTCTGTGACCCCACCCTGCTTTGCCTTACACGGTCTTTTTCAGTGTGCCTCTGTTCCCCGCCTGCCTCTTACTCTTCCGCTGGCTTCTCCTCTCCTCTCTCCCCTGTCGTAATGTCCTTCCTCCTTTCTTTACTGCTTGATATTTATTAACTGGCCACGATGTGAGATTGAAGTCCATATCTAAACAAATATTTAAAATACTTTGTACTTTCTGGTCTTAATAGGATAGTCAGATGAGTTTGGTCTGTGTGCATTCCATTCATTGATTCATTCCTTTCTTCAACTTTTTTTGAGTGCCTACTTTTTGCCAGAAACTAGATAAACACGTCCTAGAGTCTCTGCTTCAGAAGCTAATGGTACCACCATAGAGACAAATAAAGTTTGTGTTACTATGATAACCTTAGTCCGGTCAAATTATGTTCTACTTCTCTGTGATTTTTTAACTTACTTTTCTTAAGTGGCTTGAGTGCATTAAAATCTTGAATTCCTGTTGAAATTTCTTTACATTTAAAATGTGACTTTGCTTACCAAATTTTAAGGAACTTTTTTGTAATAAAGAGAGACCATGGTACTTAAAAATTTTATGAAGTAAAGAAATCTATAAAAGTTTTATTTACCTGGCATTCTTATGTTCTTATTCTAATGAAATAAGTATATATTTGAAATATAGGAAAAACCTCTGGGTAAAGTACAATGCTGTCTTTAAAATTGTGCTTCAGGTATTTGCCATTATTAAAAATAAAATTTCATAGAGGGTGGGTACAGGATCACTGCCTTGCATAGTCAGTAGCTTACATGACCCCCCGCTCTTCTCCACCCCAGTTCCTCTGTGTGGTATGAAGCCTGCTGTATGTGGGGAGCCTGGGTGGCTAATAATTTTACCCACCATACTGAAGTCTAGTTGGTGGGCATTATAATCTTTTGGATTGATAAATATTTAAAAATTTTATAGTAGATTTTTGATCCAAGACATAACAAGTCTAGGAAATTACCTATATTAATCTTTTTAGTTTGTGAGTCAAGTGACTGACATTTCAGTACATTTCTTTTGGGACTCTTGAGTTAAGACCTGTCATGGTTTTTAATCTTCAATCATATCCAACTTTACAGTGATGGGCTGTAGAACTTACTACCCCAAAGTATGGCACCTTGGGACACTGAATATTTAAGCCGAAGGAATGTGAGAAACAATATGCAGAGGAAGGACTTTCTGACCCGCCCCTAAAGCAGGTAATAGACCTTCGTTTGTGAGACGCCCTCTCTATACCCAGAGGACAGCAGCATCCTTTCCTCCGAAGTCTGGAAGGAACACAAATGCACAGGCCTTGATGACTTTCTCCCAGTTTTCTCTTCCTAGCGCCTGTCCTTTGGTCCTGTCTTATATTTTCACTACTTTTCCACTCTTCATCAAACCTGCTGTAAAAATCCTCAGGTTTAACTGTGTCAGGTGCCCATTTCCTATGAAGGCTTCCATGTGTTATAAAACTTATATTAAATAAATATGTATTAATATAAATGAATTTGTAGGCTTTTTCACTTGTTAATTTCTGCTTTATGTGACTAATGTACAGAGCCCCAGCTGGAGAACATAGAAGGGTAGTAAGAAAAACTATCTCCCACACCTAAGATTCTGGAACTTGTAGAGGGAAATGTACCTAAGCCTAGAAAAAAACATTTCTAAACACAGTAGGAAAATAGAGATTTAAAAATTATATAAAGGCTTCAAATCCATTGGTGAGATTGAGTGGGCATTTATTTCATTAAAAATCGAAGCCATTTTGGATTTTGAGTTAAGAAAATGCTGTGGCTTCTCACTCCTTTTATTGTATTTGCCTTATACGAGGCAAAATAGATTTTCCTACATATTTAGGCTTTTAAGATTGTCTTACAAGGTATGTATTATCCCAGAGTAGATTTTTTTATTGCTTAATTATGAATTGAAAGTTTTTATTTTTGTTACTGACACCGATACAGATGTCCCCATTCTTCCCTTCCTTTGCCCGCCTCTGCCCATCCCCCAACCCCCTTCCTTGGCTGTCACCACCCAGTTGTCTCTCTCTAAGAGTTATGCACGCAAGTTCTCTGGCTAACTTCCATCCGGAATTCAGTGAACCTGTGCCATTACGAATAAGACTGAAATAAGACCCTGTAGTTTTACTTAAAAAAAAAAAAAGAAAAGGAAAGGCACCTGCCAGGGTGTCTGCTTTTAGGACTAAAAGTAAGAAACAACTAATTCTCTGAATATCTCAGAATTCTAGCAATTGTAATAAGGAGAAATAATGAGTTTAGAAGGAAAAGCCATCTACTACTGTGTTGTAAATAGTAAATCCAAACCGTGGATCTTCATTAAAAATAGGCCTGTAAATTTAAAAAATACTATAGAGTATAGAACAGATCAGTCATTTAATGGAACATGTCTATAAATAAAATGCAAAATAAAGAGAGGGAAAGATAGGACTGCATGCTTGGATAAGTGCAGGCTGTATTTAATGTCCAACTTTAGTGTAAAGTATCTCATCTTGTTTACTCAACTAATTTCTTCAACTTATTTAAAGTTGTTTGTCTTGGGCTGCTCTCTTGCTAATGCAAAAAGCTTTTTTGGGGAAATCAAAATAGTAAATATAGAATGCGCATAAAGGTAGCTAGTGTACTGAGAACAAATAAGGAAATAAATTTTATTCCAGAGAGCTGAGGGAACAAATACGGTCTTATGGTCTACTAAGCTGATGGGATTTGGCCATCAGTTTAGGACAGAGTCAGAGGTCAGCCCGAGGAGATGTATCACCTGAGGGCCTATACTTCTGAGCTCAGCAGACTCTGGCAGCAGAGATTGTAAATCTTCTGTTTTAGGAGTGAAATGACCATTTTGATTACAGCAAGAAATTGGTCTTTAAAATGAACTTGAAAATCTTAACAATAGGCTGCTCCATGTTCCTAAAGTTACAGTAAAAACTTGTCTTGTAGCAGCCTCAGACCCCAACTGAACAAAGAGGTTGTTACAAAAATGCCACTTAAATCAGGGAAGTGGGATCCCTGATTATGAATGAAGTGCTTAAGAGAAACTGGCATAGAAGGGGAAAGAACAAGAGAAGAAAGGGAATAAGGAAGGATGTAAATGAGAAAAAGCAGGTCAGAGAGAAAAACTAAATATAATCTGATGATGAGAATAAACCCTGTCAGGAAGCACAGCTTCTGTGAAAAATTACAATGCATGTCTGGGAAAAAGAATTAGAAAGATTAAAATTCTCAAATAAAAGATGATGGAGCATTTTTTTTTGCTTATTGTAATTTCTCATTCTTCAAATTTATTGTTGATTCTAAACCTATTATAGAATTTCTCTAAAATAAATCTACTTTATTTTATTAGTAGATACTGAAAAAAATTTCTAGCATTTCCTAAAAAATAAGCTAATAAATGTAAGACCCAAGAGAATATTTTACCTTTAGAAGTACAACATTGAATTGGGTCCATTTTTGAAAATTTATTGATTTGCAAGAGAAAGAGAGAAAGGGGAGAAATAGGGATAGATAGAGAGGGAGAGAGAGAGACATCAGTTTGTTGTTCCAATTATTGATGCATTCATTGGTTGAGTCTTGTGTGTGTCCTGATGGAGGATCGAACCCACAACCTTGGCGTATTGGAACAACACTCTAATAACTGAGCTACCTGGCCAGCGTCCATGTTTATCTAAAAGACTGGGGATACTGTCTGCTGCTGAACTTCAAAGGAACGTTCAAGAGCTTTGTAGAGCAGGGATGTTTTTAGACTTCAAATACTATGCATGGCATTCTGTGAATAAGAGCATAGTTACAATGGGTCAGGAAATTACCCCATCCAGCTTCATATAGTTTCCACAGCTACAGCACGGTGACTGTGTCAGCTGTTTTCCATGATGTCGGCATCATGTTGACATCTCTGGACATTGATCAAGCTCCTTCTCCCATGGAGTCTATTTTGCTCTGGCAACAAAGGTAGAGACCTTACCTGTTTCATTCACTGTTGTATTCACAGCTTGGTGCCTACATTTTGCTTACGTAATTGATCATTTCTTTCTGTATGTGAAAGCTATTTAATGAGGCATTTTAATTTTCCTATAAGAAGACTGTAAACTTCAGTGCCGGATGTATGTCTGAATTGAGCTCATAGTCATTCACAGGTTTTAACACAGTGCCTGCACATATCTGGTATTTATATGTGTACATCAACTGGTGACTTGCATACCCTATAATGGCTGGTTATTATTTGCCATTTAGGAACTTATTCAAACCTTTTGCAGCTCACGGGCTGGTCTTGTGTGGTGCCGAGGGGTGGGGAAGAGGGTTGGAACTGGATTTCCACAAAGACCTGGCTTGGCCACCCTCGGGCACAGTGCCTCTCCCTCTTCGGCTCTCTACAGGGCCCGAGTTTGACCATGTGAGGTTGGCAGTCAGAGGGAATGTTCTTCAAAAGTGACCAGTTGTGATGAGTATACTTTTCAGGGGGTATAGTGAGTGGGCAAGTGGGAGTAGAGAAAGGCGAATAAATCTAAATTATCAAAAGTTAGAAATATAGAATTGTAGGATGTTACAGGGTCAACTTAGATCAAGGTGGCTGAGTGTTTCATGTTCACTGTTCAGAAACAAATTAGTAGAACAGGCCTAAATTGCCTATTGCTAGACAAGTCTTTTTGCATGGTTGGCCTTATTATCTGGAAATTCGGCTAGGAGATGGTCCCCTGTGCTGATACAAAACTATCCCCAAATAATCATGGTTGTTCACTGTGCCTAAACTGTGCAAGTAATGTGTTTATGACTAACACTGGCCTTCCTTCTGGGAGTCTTGAATTTTAGTACATCCCAGGCAGAGGGTGGCTGCCTGCCAGCCTTCAAAACAAACGGTGTGTCTGATGAGCTGCCTTGGTAGACCACCCTTCCCATGTATTGTCACGTGTTGCTGGAGGGATTAAACACACCCTGTGCAGTTTCCCTGGGAGGGGCCCCCGGAAGCTTGCAGCGGTTTCATCCGCACGTCCCTCATGCTCCTTTTCTGGTTGCTGATTTTGCTGTGTGCCCTTTCATTGTTGTGTAACTCAGCTGCGCAAGTCACCTCTATGCTGAGTCCCGAGAGACTTACAGCAAATCACTGAACCAAAAGTGGTCTCGAGGACCCCTTACGTATCCGCTTTATAGGACCCAGTCTAGCTAATGTCTTGAGCTAACCCAAGACTACAGGCTCTCAGAAGGCTCATCACCACCAATCAGTAGGGGTGCAGGTAGTCTTTTAGTCTTTTTGCCTTAGACCAGGATCTGGTCAACCTGATAACAATCCAGAGTGCATGTGTGCCTATTTTGTGTGGGTGGGGTTTTTTTGATGTGTTTTTTATATTAATTTCAGCTTACATAATGCAGTCATTAAAAGCATGGGCTCTGAGTTGGGCTGCCAAGATTTTAATCCCAGCTTTATCACTTCCTAGCAGTAGGGTTAACTGCTGCTTAACTGCCCCGGTACATTACAGATGGTGGAACATCTGTAAGGTAAATATCACCACAACACTTACCTGAATTGACTGTTGCCGTGATCAAATGACATAAAGCAGTGCATGCTTTTTTTTCATTTGGTTCAAATAGGTTTACCCTTGACCACGTTTTGAGGACCGTAGTGTAAGGTTGGGCTCTTCTGTTAGTTGCAGACCTGGTGATGTATTCTTCACTGTTTTGATTTTGTGTGTGTGTTCGGTTTTGGGAGGCAGGTTTTTCAAGCCTGTGTCTACACTGCCATTTTTTTCTGGAAATGAACTTACTTTTAGATATTCAAAATTTTTTATCACTAATGGAACTATAAGATGCTGATATTTAATCAGTCTTCTATTATGTATTTTTCTTAGTGCATGAGTAGCAGGAAAACACTTGAAAATAGTAGAAAACACCAACATTGTAAGAAAGTGAATAAAATTTTGTTGAGCATCTACTAGCTCCTAGGTAACTCCTTGCACTAATTCATGTTATTCTTCCAACACTGCAATGCAGCTGTTAGTAGCCCCTTTTTATGGTGAGGAAAGTAAACCGTAGAGAAGTCCAATCCATTAACCAGGCCAGTGTGGCCTGTAAGTTGCAGAGCCGGCATTAAACGCAGGGCTGAAGTTAAGGATTGCTATCCAAGTATTAAGTTGTTCATTATAAAATCATACTGAAAGAAATGCTAATTATCAAAAGTAAAAATTAGGGGATGGGGAAGAGGACTCCTACATTTACTACGCACACTTCTTTGAAAGTGTACTTGGCCACATGAACACGGTCAAGTTAGTCATGCTTTCTGAGGTTTCTGCAGCAGAAGTTACTGAATTTTCTGTGACTCCTTTTTTATCAACGTTATAGGCTTTTGAAATTTAGTGCTTTAACTGATAACTTCCCTACCTTTTTGATGTTAGTAGATTTCTGCATTTGCTCTGAACATTTCCTTTCCAAATATTGTAGAAAAAATAGGTCTTAGCTGAACCCTTAGACAGAATTTTGGGGCCAGACACCTAAAAATATCCAGTGATAGCAACTCTTAAAAAATATCTTCTCAATACTAAGGACTAAGCTCATTCCTGTTTTATGACATTGTAATTAATTTCAATGTCATAAATTTATGTATTCGTAACTTAAAAACAATTTTTGAACCAGTGAACGCTCAGTTTTTTTCTCTTCACTTCTTTTAGTAGTTTTTTTTTTTTAGTTTTACCAGAAGAGTCAAGTCGAGGAACATGTGTGAAGGACCCACAGACAAAGACAAGGGCGGGAGGGAATTGACTGTGGGAGGTGGGGGTGGGCGGTGCTGGGGGGCGTAGGGGGGGAAAATGGGGACAGCTGTAGTTGAACAACAGTAAAAAAAATGTAAAAACAGGAAAATAAATAAATAAATAAATATCAATCATAGAAAGAGCTATTCCAGTAGAAATACCAACCCAAAGGGCTTTACCTATGCCAACCCCTAATGGTATTCTCTTTCAAAGCTTCAGGGGGATCTAAAGCCTGACAAGAAACATCCTCGTCAAGTGCCACATTTCTTGTAAATTTAGGTCCTTAGCTCCTAAATTATTATTATTATCGAAGTCATTCTGTTTTGTGACTTTGAAAATAAATTGTGACTTTAACCTCTCAAATATTATTTGAGGACTCTTGTCATTGTTTTGTGAGTTTTTGATATTAGGAACCATATTTTATTTATCTTTTGTACCCTTACAACCTAACTGAATTCCTGGGGTGCTGAGTACATAGTGCACAATTACTGAGAAGGCCTTCGGATTGGTTTCTCCTTCATCTCAGAAGCTATACATGAGTAGCTTTTACATACTTAACGGCTAATTTGCACTCTTCCAGCTACTGTGGACAGTTTGTAAGAGATGTAATAATAGATGTTCAGGCCCTTAAACACATATCATACGGTAGAATATAATGCTAACCCACCACTAGGGAGGCCGATCCTGCTTTCCTTTCAGAGTGAAATATTGCTGCTGGGATTACCAGGTTCCTGGAATTTCTAAAATTCTAGATTTGCTCCAGTGTCAATGAACTGTGTATGTGTGTTTTTGCTTGTATGTGTGCACACGTACACACACACAAACATAACCAAACCAAATCAAACAATCCGCGCAACCCTGGATGGTGCTGTGGAACTCTTATACAAGCAGAGTAAGGGATTCTGGAAACAGGAAAATTGTTCCAGACTTCAGGAACCTTAAAAAACAATTCTGTTGACTTACAGGATTCAAACTAAGCAGAAATTTGGTTTTAACACCTGCAACTCAGAAGGCACTTATCAAACTGAAAGCCAAATATTTTGCTTTACTTCATTCCTAAACTTGAACCAGGAAGTGATGTCATGTAGTTATGGGCATTAAGGGATTTCTCCTACCTTCAGTTGCTGGGGAAACAGAGAAGTTAGAATCTAGGTCACCTCATAATAAACTTGACAGACTTTATAAAGCTCTGAAGGAATCTTTCAATTTCTGTTGGACTTCAAGTATGGCAAATCAAAACCTGTTTTGTATTTCATGCAGTCAAGAAGAGTTTCAGTAGCACAGAAAGTTAAATTATTATTATTTTAGTTTCTGCTTCTTAGTCCTGAAATAATTTTCTGCTGCCTGTGCTTTTATACAGTATTAGAAATGCATGGCCTGTGCAGAAGGTGGTAAAATCGACACTTTAAAAATCCATTGCTTGATCAGCAAATATAGTTAGTTCTGAGGTCAGGACAGTAGAGGGCTGAAGTAGGTCAGGAAAACCTCCCTGACCTCCTGAAGCTTATGTCTATTTGAAATGATATGATATTTACACCTGAACATTTTATTAGCAATATATAAATTAAACAAGGTAAGAGTCAAAGGGCCTCTAGAGGCAGCGTGTAATACGTATCTGTGATTGTCAATCTTATGTGTCAACTTGGCTGGGCCATAGTGCCCAGGTGTTTGATCAGTCATTATTCTAGATGTTTCTGTGAAGGTATTTTTTTTAAAGATGAGATTCATATTTAAATCAGTAGTCTTTGGTAAAGGATATTATCTCCATAACATGGGTGGGCCTTGTTTAATCAGTTGAAGGCCTCAATAGAAAAAGACTGAACTCCCTGGAGGAACATGAAATTTTGCCAGTAGCTGGCCTTTGGACTTGAACTGCATATTGGCTCCTCTCTGGATCTCTAGCCTGCCAGCCTACCCTGTGGAATTTGGATTTGCCAGCCTCCATAATTCCATGAGCCAATTCCATAAAATAAGTCTTAAAAAAAAATCTATATACACATCCCTATTAGTTCTGAGTGGAAAGAAATCAGCTGGAAGATTGTCCTGTATCTCTTACTGCCTTTTCCTGCGTTTAATCTGCCTTCCTAGACAAGGAACTCTTTGAGATCCGTGGAAACAGTATCAAAGGCCTAGTTTGAACAAAGACTTTCAGGGGGCGCATCCTTTAATTCTTAGGATTAAAGCTGTCAGAAATTACTTTAATATGCAAAAAATGCAGGCTTATCTTATGGATTTCTCTTTTCACTAGGTTATTAGAAAGACTTTTAGAGATAATGGGCAATGCTGTGGGAATCGTATTAGTTGAAATGTCTAGACTTTGTTCTTTAAGACTTACACGGCATTATACAAATTCTGCCGTGTCCCCACACCTCTCTTTCTTCTTGTAGATTAAGCAAGGTAACAGAAGTTCATGAACCTCCAGAACAGGCAAAACGAACTTGCGTGTCATAAGTCCAGGTAGTGGTTGTCCTTGTCATGATGAGAAAGGAGCAGGCGGAGAAGTTCCGTTTCTGGATATCGGGCTGCTGGCTCAATGCATATGTTCAGTTTGTAAAATATTCATGGATGAGTACATTTATGTGTGTTTTTAATGTATATTATGTTTCAGTAGAAGGATTTTAAAAGTTCATGCCTTGCAAATTACTTTTAAATATTGATAGGGCACAAAAATTATAATGTGTTACAAAGATTAATGATCATAATAACTCATTACAGCATTTCCCTTTAACAGAGCCCACCAGAAAATTAGTAAAATCAAACAAAGAGGGGTGGCAAAGTATAGACAAAGAAAGACGAATTTCTTTGAAGTCCACCAACCGATTTTCAATAGCTCCACCTAAATTGCATTTCAGATCTCTGGCACTGTGCTGCGATGAGCCCCAAATGGCTGTATTTGTGAAAGTGCTTTTTGATGTTTGTGAAAACACGATGGGAAGCCAAAGTAATAGCAGTATAAAAGGAATAAATAAAGCCTCTTGCAAGCATATTTGAAGCTTCCTGGATCCTAAAGGCAGAAAATGAAATTATTTAGTGTTTCAATAAAGCCACAGGGCCACCCTTTTGTGAGCCCTACCTGTTGTCCCAGCCGCCTGCTTTCAGCATCAGTGAGAAGCAGATGCACAGAATTTTCACACACACAGTATTTGCGGGAAACAACCAAACACACCCACTATTTTCTGCACATTCCCTTTAACCTATTCAAAAAAGATAACAGAATCCCAAATTACGGGATTTTTTTTTTTTTTTTTAAAAGCACCTGAGCAGCCAAGGGACATCCTCATTGCAGGTGCGTTGGCAAGAGTGGAGGTCAGCGTAGCTCAGCACCCCTGCCGCCCTCCTTTTCTTTTGGTTATTTTATATTCATGACCTTATTTAAATGTAAAGGTACACCATTTCATGCGGAATTCTGTTGGCTGGGTGGAGAAGGCAATCCATTGATACACCCCTCAACAGTTGTGGTTGCAGAAACGCTATGCGTTGCTCAGCAGAGGCAAAGGAAAGCTTCCTTTACATTGATAGAAACAGGTGTTCTCTTTGAGTTGTCAAGTCAGCTCCCTTCTGAGAGTCTCAGATAAGTGGTCCAAATCACATCTAACAGGAAAATTCGCCAAAGCATAATTACTTTTCATCAGGATGCCACAAATAAGGAAAAGAAAAGAACATTGGATGTATATTGTAGTCTACTTAATCACCATCATTTTAAAAAGCTGATGTAGGATTCCTTACTTCAAGACAAATTGTGTAGCTTTGGTGGTAAATTAGGCATATTTTCTAAACACTAAATTATATTTCTTCTAATTCACATTTGGCTAAGAAAAGCTGATTAGACTAGTCTTTGTAGCAATGGAATATAAGAGATAAGGTTTGCAGCTGCCATTTCAAATAGTGCTTTTTTGTCTGTTCTTCAATAGCTTCCTGTGTTTCTATTCATATTGAATGAATTATCTTTCTTGGTGAGATAAATTCCATCACTGTTGCTATCAATGCAGGACATAGGCAGATTTCTCACATCACCTTGCCTGTCTATCCCCCTCTGTCACCCAAGAGCTAAGCTTGTAGAGAACGTTAGATTATTAGTATGGGTAGAAATAGTAAAGCTTTACCCAATGATAAACAGTTATCTTGCGCAGTGCATAAGAAATCCTGGTCAGAATTTCAAGTAGCATTTCTCTGCATTTAAGAGAAGTCCTAGAACTGCAAAACTTCAGCAAAGGCATAATGGAAAATTTGAGATGGATAAAACTCGGCTTGACTACAAGCTCAGCCAACCATTGATTACTTATGGGGAAGTTGCTGAAACTCTGCATGCCTTGGTTAATTCATCTATGAGATTAGGATGATAATACCTATCCTGTGAGAATCAAATAGTGTAACAAAACAAAATTTCAAGTATTCTATTTGATTAATAGTAGTAATTGTAAAGGAAACGTCATATTTTTGGGAGGGCGTATAGACTTTTCAGGAGATGACTGGAGCACATGTCCATTCCACATCAGCATCTTTAACAAGGGTTGAGGCTTTCAAGTCACTTTGTTTTCCCGTCTGCTTCCTGTTTTCCCCAACAGCAGCTCTTCCCCTGCGATCCTCACTGTTTATCCTTCCAGCCCATGTTATTGAAAACCTTCCATCACCACAGCCACTCTCTCTTTGCAGCCCACATTGGTGACTATTTCCTTTCTTCCTCTAGCCATCTGGGTTGTTGGAATAGAAATGCCCACTCATAAAATAAAATGTCTTTGATGATCAAGTTACTATGGGAAGAGCTCTGGACTTCCTAGTACATCACACATCTAAAGCAGGGATGGGCAGACTTGTTCTGTGAGGGGTGGGACAGTGTATATTGTAGGCCTTGTGGGCCACATGCGTTCCATTGTAGCTCGTCACCCTTTTGTTGTAATGTGAAAGTAGATACAGACAACATGTAACCAAATGAGCATGGCGACTTTATTTACAAAAGCAGGTGGTAAGCTGGGTGTGGCCCATGCACATAGTTTTCTGAGTCTCTAAGGTGCTGAGCTGACTCACACCATGGTAGAGCTGAAAGGGACATGGCAGTCACGTCATCTGGTTTCCCCAGTGCATGTTCTCCTGCAGCCACGGGTTAACTGGTTCAATACAGTTCTGAAATGCCATGTGACGTGGCCCCTTCGGAGAGGCTCATCAACACATTAGCACACTCAAGGCCCTGACTTGTCGAGAGTATAATATTAGTAATAGGAATAATAACTAATACTAATTTAATAGTTTTTCCTGTGTGCTTGGAAATGTTCTAACTACTTTTATATAATTTCACTTAATCTCACAACCCTGTCTGGTATACAGTATTGTTAATGCCATATTATAGTCAGGTTATTTAACCTGCCCAAGGTAAGATGATGCGTGAATCCAGGGTTCAAACTGAGACAGCCCAGCTCCAGAGTGTGTGCCCTCAGGCACCCACCCACCTAGGGGTCACAGCATCTGGACACCTCTGTGAAACAGTGTGAGTTGAGAAAGTGCTTCTTTAATCCAGTTCTCTCCATTTACACATTAGCAGTGAAGTCTAGAGAGATTCCAGTGACTTTGCAAAGGTTACAAGAGTAATTAGTAACCGAGATAAGTCTACAAATCAATTAAATCACTACCTGGTACTTGAAGAAATGCTTAAATTAATCCTTTATAAAGTCAGAAAATCCTTTTAAAAATGAGTAATCACTTCTAATTTCCCCTTTTTAATTCAGGTTTTATAACCAGTTTCATTTAATGGGGATAAATATACAGTTTGATTTTTAAAAGGTAGGATTGTTTTCACTTTATTATGAGGTAGTATTATCAGGCAATCCCCTGTCGAGGGAAAGATGACAAATCTTGATCTCTAACTCTGACGTCTCTCAGGCCCCACATCAGTGATCTCCAGGCCTAAATGTACATTAAATCACTTGGGATGCTTGAAAAGATGATGCTGGGCCCCACCGCACTGCCTCAGAATTCTGTTTTGATTGAGGATCTGGTATAAGTATTTCTAAAGATACTTCCAAGAGATTCTAATATGTAGCCATGATTGCAGATCCTTGCTCTCGAATCACATTTGTTATTGTCTGCTAAATTTGTCCACTTGCCGTAACAGCTGACATTTAAAATACTACATGTCAGGAAATGAAACTTATGGCTATGGTCCATGGTTTATAATTAATAAAAATGTGACCATATTCCAAGCATGAGTGGAACTTTATTATTGCAGATGAATTGTACTAGCGGCTATAACATTCAATCAGTTTTATGTGAGTGGGGCCATCAAATTGACATGCGTAGCTGCAGAACCAGACTGACCAAAATACTCAGGGGTTCTAGTAGGTTGCTGCACGTCTGTGTGGCTCACACAGAGCCCAGACTCTGCCTTTTCTGTGGCTGGTTAATGCCTGGTACCTAGCGGGGAAGAAACAAGTATTTTGGAGGATTAGGTTTTGGCACCAGCCCCCACCTACTTACAAATATTATAATCATTTATAATAGGATAATTTAGGAAAAAATCATGTATCAGAGAAGGATTTAGGATAGAAATAGACCACCTGTGAGAGCGAATGTGATAGAAATTACCAGGGACTCGAGAAGGTCTAATTACTACTATTGAACACCAAATTTGTCTTTAAGCTTTCTGGCAGTTAAGACAAAAAGGAAACATGTTGAATTATGCAATTTATGTTATGGCACAAAACAGCTTTCATATTTGTCTGCAGAGAAAATTGGTATTTCGAATTAATTTCAACCAGTAATTTAGCACACATATCCTTGGGATAACACAGTTGAAAAATCTTCACTGCACTTTTGCAAATGTCATAGTTTGTAGTTGGTCATGCACTCATTCATTTATTCATTTAATCACCTATTTGCTTTCAAGTGCTAACTACATGCTGGATATGACGTTAGGTTCTGGGAATATGATGTTCAATAAGACATCGTTCTTCTCCTCAAGGAGCTCAGAGTAGAGAGGAGGAGATGCTGAGGAAAGCCAACATTCAGAGCGAGAGAGGCCAGAGCGAGATAAAGGTGTGTGATCATCTGTACGTGCTGAAGGAACATGCACACTTAGGAGCTAAGTGAGCTGTGGGGCAACAGGGAAGATTGAGTGGGCTTGATCAGGTAGATGAGCAGTGACAATGCTTTCCAAGAGGGAGAACTGCAGAATAAGAGACAGGGAAGGGAGAGTGCATAGTGCTTCAGGAGACCCTCAAATATCTCCCCTAATTTGGAGGGTGGGGTTCATATGGGCATGTGGGTTAGACAGATATGTAGGGGTCAGATTCTGAAGGGTCAGGCAAAAAACTTGAGGCTGCATATGAAAGTGATGGGCAGTCACCTCCATATTTTAGGTGGTGGAGCCCCACAATCAGATCTGTGTTTTAGAAAGATCACTCTAGCTACATGGTGGAAGGGTTTCAGATTGTGAGGTCACTTAGGCTATTGGTGTAATTCAGTTCTTAGGTGTTGAGAATCTGAGGGAAAGCAATGGCAACGGGAGAAAGAAGACAGATTCTACAGGTGTTTAGGAAATTGACTTACGTGACTAGATTAACAACTATAGGGAAGGAGAAGAGGAAAGAACTAAGAAAAGTTCCTTGGCTGGGTTGCTTGTAGTGCAATTCATGGAGATCAAGAACCATAGAGGGGAATCGGGTTTGTGGATAGGGAGCCAAGGGGAGGGTGGTGAAGAGGAGTTCAGGTGGCACTTGCAGGGCATTGAGTGGAAAATTCCAGTAGAGCATTGAGGTCTGCGCTGGAGGCAATAGATTTGTGACTTACCTGCATGTAGATGACAGTTATAGATGGCCATGCATATTAATTAGTGAGAAACTTAAGAGTATATAAATTGAAGAGAGACCACAATTTGGAACTCTGAGAAACCCTCACACTAAAAAGGCTTGTAGAAGACACAGAGCTTGTGAAGGACACAGAAGCATGGGAAGAGTGAACTAGGAGTATTAGGGTAATGGAAGTGACCAGTGTGAGCAATAGGGTCATGCTGCCACCTAGGAATATAATTTGGGAAACAGATAGAAAGTGTACATCAAACTGTCTCTGTGAAATGTAAATGTGTCAGATGGGACTTGAGAGGTGCTGGGTCTTTGGCAGCTGGACTGAATTCTCTTAACAAGAGACTATGGATATTATTTAAGGGACAGACGGTTTAGATATCTGATAAGTTTCAAAAGTTTGACATCCAAACATTTCTCTACACAGTTCAGCCCAGTTAGGAATGCAGAATAACTTTCCTGAAAACTCTCGAAAATATCTTAAGTGCTTGCAGTGCTTGCAGTGCTTGCATCTTGTGCTGTGCAAGATGGAGATTACAACATCCTAGCCTATGAAACATGGAAGGACCAGTAATAGCTTTAAAAATTTAAGACCAGTTTGTACCAGTTCAACGAATAGAAGCTAAGTATGCTCCATGGAATGGGTGGTTTTAAAAAAAACTATTGTGAAGGTCTTGCCAGAATGAATTAACTACATATAAGAGCACCACATACTAAATGCAATCTCATGATGATTAGGGTTATCTGAGCTTTGCCTATTTAAACATGGCAGAAATAGTTTTGATATGATTGGACTTAATTTTCTTTGTGAACTGTATTGGAAAACATGTCCGACTATTTATTTAAGACCTTTCCTAGTTAGAAATAACATAAGTAGATCAAGTTTCACTAAACCTGTCCTGCTCTCCCATATCTGTGGGTCCTCAGGATACGTGGCAACCTGAAGGAAGCAGGCGTTTTTT
>VMDR010003078.1:0-78088 GCA_007922815.1 Macrotus californicus | reverse complement strand
GACAGCAGATCCTGTGCTGTCCGTTGGGCCTCTAGTCCAGGCAGATGGAGACAGAGGACAGGTCCCTGTCACAGTTCAGCTCTCGGGCCTGAGGGGCGGGTCTGGCCCCAGCAGGGCACCACGTTCATCCAGATGCAACAGTCATGGGGCCCCCAGGGTCCTGCACAAGCTGATGGCCCTGCTTCCCTCAGCGGCCTTGTCCTGCCTACACAGTCAGACCCTCCTGTCCTGGCCCCTTGCCCTCCTAAACAGTGGAGAGAGGTCCCCACCCTCATGGGAAAGGAGACCCTTCTTGTTCTCTGCTGTGACTCCAAAGCTTCCCCTGCTCTCCTCCCATGAAAGCCTGACCTTTCCTAGGGCCAGTGACCCACGAAGCCCCAGAGAGCACCGACCCCCAGCGTCCAAACCAGGTGAGTGTGCTCATCCTGGGAGAGTCTGGGCCCCTAGTACCTGGGCCACAGTGTCCACTCCTGCCTGTCCCCCCTCAGGCTCTGACCCTCCCTGGGCTTCCAGGCGAGGTTCTCATCACCCAC
Source organism: Macrotus californicus (assembly GCA_007922815.1). Lineage (NCBI taxonomy): Eukaryota > Metazoa > Chordata > Mammalia > Chiroptera > Phyllostomidae > Macrotus > Macrotus californicus. The sequence goes on along the minus strand of VMDR010003078.1, from coordinate 77,555 downwards.
TCAGGACAGGGGATCTCAACTCACCCGTCAATCCTCACCTGTAGGGCTGTGTCATGTGTCACCACCTCCCCTCGGTGGACCCTAAAATGACAGAGGGTCTGTCTCTGGGAGATGCTCTGTCACCCCTGGTGTCTGGGAGCTGAAAGACCCAGCCTCTCCGGGGAGGACAGCAGAAGCTTCCTCACCCCTGAGTGCTAACTCCTGTCTCTGCCACCAGGCCCGGGTCCCTCTGGAGCCTCCATCTCTCTGGTGAGTCCGTCCCCTCCCCATCTCTCCACCCAGGGTCCCGGCTGTGCAGCCTCAGTGCAGGGGCACTGGCCATCCTCACCACAAAGCACAGACACCTTCCTTAGAAGCAGCCAGCACAAGGACCGCCCTGCTCTGGCCTGGAGGAGCACTCACATCAGGGACAGACCCTCCCCCCAGTCTCAGTCAGCCTTGGTCTCTTGGGGCAGCCTGAGGGGAGCCCTGGGGTCCAGCACGGGGCAGAGGGGCTGCTGCGAGCACCAGTCAGGGTTCCCTGGCTAACAAGGGTGAGGGGGATGCAGCGTGGACTGACACTGGGGTGAAGGGTGACAGGCAGGTGTGGGGACAGCTGCTCAGGAGGCAGAGCTGTCACTTCTGTGCAAAATGGCCTCCCGCCCTCTCCCCTGATGCCCTCTCTCTGCCCCTGGTACAGGGCCCCCTCCCTGGCCCCGGGACCACTGGCCCCATCTATGAGGTGAGTGTGGTCGATGAACGTTCTGTCCCAAAGGTCAGAGGGGTCAGGGTCTTCCCCCATCCCCACTCTGGCTGTGCTTGGAGTGAAGCATAATGAGAAAACAGAGGGTGGGAAGGAGGGAGGTGCCCGGGGACAGGCACCCCCAGCACGGTCAGGCCCCCGCTCCCTTGCAAAACGCTGCACTTGTCTGAAGAGGCTGCAGGGCTCAGAGGTCTCTCCTTCCTCCCACAGGACTTAGTGCACCCGAGCACAGATGTGTACTGCCACATCAGCCCCAGAGCCAACGGGGCCTCTTAGCCCTCGGGTCCTGCTCCTCCAGGGCTGTGGGAAGGGGACAACCTGAGACCCAGACCCTGGGGGATCAGGAACTGAAGCCTGAGCCAGAGAACCAACCCTGAGCCCAGAGGATATTCAGGGACCTTGGCCCAAGGTCGGGATCCCTCCTGATTACTGATGACCCTGGCCGACCACCCTGACTCTGATGGACCAGGGTAAAGGCTCCCATCTTCCAGAAAGTGACCAGGCTTGTGAGGCATCGAGGACCACCTATGTGACCCCAATAAAGTGGACTTTCCCCTGGTTTGCTCTTTTTCTACGAATGGGTCCTATTTTTTAAAGATTTTATGTATTTATTCATAGAGAGAGGGGTAGGAAGGGGTAAGAGAGGGAGAGACACATTTGATGTGAGAGAGAAGCGTGGATCTGTTGCCTCTCACATTCCCCCAACCTAGGGCCTGGACTGAAACCCAGGCCTGTGCCTTGACCAGGAATCGAACCAGTGATCTTTTGGTGTGCAAGACAACACCCATCCCATTGAGCCTCATCAGTCAGGGCTGAAAGGGAACTTCTTTAGCAAAACTTCACCTGAAACACTGGGTCCTTTCTCTCTAGTGTCACACAGGAAAAGCAACTCTGAGTTACCCCAGCCCCTTGTCAAGGCAGACTCAGCCCTGCCTTTCCCAGGGGCTTAGTTCCGGTCTGTCCACTTAGGGTACCCAGTGTAAGGTCACCTGCTCTTATCTTTGTGGTTGGTTTCCTCTGCTCTGAGTCAGGTTCGTTTTGCTGGTGTTTTTCTAGTTTCTTGTGGTCAGACCTTAGATTATTGACGTGAGAACTTCCTTCTTTTCTAATGTAAGTCTTTAGTGTTGTCAGTTCCGCTTTCAGCACTGCACAGGCTGCATCTCACTAATGAGGCTTTCTTTTTCACTTTTATTTAGTGTATTTAATTTAATTCTGTGTTCCTTAGTTTCCTTTGACACTGCCTCTTGGACCCATAGATTATTTAGAAATACTGTGTGTTGTTTACTTTCCAAATGTTTTAGAGATTTTCCTATTGTCATTGAATTCTAGTTTGATTCTATTATTGTCAGAGAACAATACTTGGAAAGTTTCATTTCAATTATTTTAAATTTGGTCACACTTTAGATACGACACCAAGCATAAGCGACACAAAGGATGGAGTTGGACATTCCTTCCTTTGGCTGTTATTGAAGGGTAGGTCGGCTAGCAGCAAGTTCTTACAGTCTTCTTCCATCAGAGAATTTTCTATTTCCCCTTCACTCCTGAAGGGTAATCTTGCCAGACACAGAATTCATAGCTGACAGCTCTTTTCTCTCAGCACTTGAAAAATGTTAAGCTCCTTCGTTCCGGCCTCTCTGTTTTCAGATTCTCAATCCACTGTCCTTGAAGTTGGTGTTCCTTCATAAGGAATGTGTTGTTTCCCTGGGTGTTTTGTTTTTTTTTTTAATTTTTCTCTTTTGTCTTTGGCTTTCAGGAGCTTGCTCCCAGCCTTTGTGCAGAGTTGTTCATCTGTATCCTACTTGGGATTCACTCAGCTTTGGGAGCCTTCACTTTTTCCATTTGCTTTCTTCCTTCTACTGCTGGTCCACTGGTACGGGCGGTAAATACTTCCTGCTATTGCCTCGCAGATTTCTGGAACTCTGCTCTTCAGTCTATTTCCTCTCTAATTTTCAGAAGGAGTAGATTCTATTGACATATCTTCAACTTCGCTGGGTTTCTTTTTTTTAATGGGGGGCAATGACATTTTTTGTTTTAGAAATACACTCGGATGCATTTACAAACAATATTCTATGATTTCTGAAATTTCATCCCGTGGGTGGAGGAGTGAAAGGGGGATAGATATAACAAAGATTGTCAGGAGCTGGTGTCTCTGAAGCTGTAGGTGGGCACATGGGGTTCACTATCCCATTCTCTCTAGAGAAGCGACTGGAGTTTGTCTGTATACAGTCTTTGTACATATTGTGTACAACCTCTTTTGTATATATTTGAAATTTTCCACATGAAAACTTTTTAAAGTAAAGAGAAAAAATACTCAGCCCAAGTAGTTTTATCAGTGAATTCTACAGAACTGTCAAGAAAGATCATCTCAATCTGATACAAATTTTTTATAGAACAGAGGAAGAGGAAATATTTCCCAAACACATTCAGGCCAATATTCAGGCAAATATCAGGCCAATTACACTCATGGACAAAGATGCAAAAATCCTAAACAAAGTATTAGCAGATCAAATCCAGCAGTATAAGAAATGATGATGCACCTTGACTTAGTTTTGCTTTCCCAGGAAAGCAAAGGCGATTTAACATTAGAAGTCTATTAATGTTCTTTAACTAGTCCCTGGGACAACTGCAGTAGAATAACAATTTCAAAAATCTTAAAAAAGAAATCTATCAGTGGAAGAGGGCAGGAACTTCTAGAGTAGAAGATTTATTATAAAACTATAAAAATTATGAGAGTGTAGTATTGGCACAGGAGCAGATAAATTGATCAGTGGAAAAAACAGGGAGCCCAGAAACAGACTTACACATATATGGAACTCTGATATGCGACCAAGATGCCTTTGCAGATAAATGGGGATTGTGGGGGGGGAAGGAATTGTTCAATAAAGGGGGCTGGGTAATTAGTTATCCACATGAAAAGTTTTCTACTTCAGAGACGCACAAAGATCAATTTACATAAATTAAGAAATTAAGTGTGAAAAACAAAACTTAATTTTTGGAGGAAATAAAGGAGCATATACTTTATATATTGGGATAGAGAAAAGACTCTTAAGCAAGATACAAGAAGACTCACCATAAAACACTGGGAAACTGATAAATTCAACATTAAAATTTCATTCTTCCAAAGATGCCATAAAAAATTAAGACAAATCATTTCACAAAACATTAGTGTATAATAAGCATACATAATAAATTCTTATATATCAACTTCCAGTCAAAATGGAGGCATTGGTAGATACACTTTGTCTCCTCCCACAACCAAAAGAAGGACATCAACAAATTTAGACAAAAAACAACCAGAACTGTCAGAAAATCAAACTGTATGGAAGTCCAATAACCAAGGAGTTAAAGAAGAAACACTCATCCAGACCGGTAAGAGGGGCAAGATGGGGAGCCGAGATGGAGAGGACTCACAGCAAGGCTGGAGGACTGAGATGGGGGAGGCAGCAGCTGGCACAGCACGAGGTCCCACATTTGTGTGCGGATAAACCAGGAGGAACAACTGGGGAAAGAGACAGACCATGCAAACCAGGGTTCCAGCGCAGGAAAATAAAGCCTCAAAACCTTTGACTGAAAAAACCTGGGGCGGGGGGTTGTTGAGGTGGCAGGAGAAACTCCCAGCCTCACAGGAGACTTCGCTGGAGAGACCCACGTTATGCCCCCTTCCCCTCCCCACTGATAACCCTCTATGTGATCTCCATTTCTCTGATTCTGTTCCTGTTCTACTTGTTTGCTTAGTTTGTTTTGTTTTTACTTATTTTTTTAGGTTTGGTTGTTGATAGTTGTGAGTTTGTTGTCATTTTACTGTTCATATTTTTTATCTTCTTCTTTTTCTTAGATAAGTCCCTTTAACATTTCATAGAATAAGGGCTTGGTGATGATGAACTCCTTCAACTTGACCTTGTCTGGGAAGCACTTTATCTGCCCTTCCACTCTCAATGATGGCTTTGCTGGATAGAGTCATCTTGGATGTAGGTCCTTGCCTTTCATGACTTGGAATACTTCTTTCCAGCCCCTTCTTGCCTGCAAGGTTTCTTTTGAGAAATCAGCTGACAGTCTGATGGGCACTCCTTTGTAGGTTACTGTCTCCTTTTCTCTTGCTGCTTTTAAGATTCTCTCTTTATCTTTAATCTTGGGTGATGTAGTTATGATGTACCTTGATGTGTGCTTCTTTGGGTCCAACTTCTTTGGGACTCTCTGAGCTTCCTGGACTTCCTGGAGGTCTATTTCCTTTGCCAGATTGGGGAAGTTCTCCTTCATTATTTGTTCAAATAAGTTTTCCATTTCTTGCTCTTCCACTTCTCCTTCTGGCACCCCTATGATTCGGATGTTGGAACATTTAAAGTTGTCCTGGAGGTTCCTAAGCCTCTCCTCATTTTCCTGAATTCTTTTTTCTTCATTCTGCTCTAGTTGAATGTTTATTTCTTCCTTCTGGTGCAAAACGTTGATTTGAGTCCTGGTTCCCTTCCCTTCACTGTTGGTTCCCTGTACATTTTTTTTTTATTTCACTATTCATAGCCTTCACTTCTTCCTCTATTTTGTGACCATACTCCACTAGTTCTGAAGCATCCTGATTACCAGTGTTTTGAATTCTGCGTCTGATAGGTTGGCTGCCTCTTCATCACTTAGTTCTGTTTCTGGAGCTTTGATCTGTTCTTTCATTTGGGGCATATGTTTTTGTTTCTGCAAGCCTGTTATGTAGTAAGGGACAGAGCCTTAGGTATTTCCCAGGGTGGGGCAACCCATGTGGCTGTGTTGTGGTGCTGTGTGTGGGGGAGGGGTCCAAGAGGGAACAGTGCTGCTTGCTCTGCTCTCGGTGGGCTTTCAGTCACTTCCTCCACTATCCACAAGCAAATTGGGCCCTTCTGGTGCGTTCTGGCCCTTTGTGTACGTTCTAGGACCCTGTGGGTCTCTCCAGCGAAGTCTCCTGTGAGGCTGGGAGTTTCTCTTGCTGCCTCAAACCGGCCCCCCGCCCCAGGTTTTTTCAGTCAAAGGTTTTGAGGCTTTATTTCCCTGAGCTGGAACCCTGGTTTGCGTGGTCTGTCTCTTTCCCCAGTTGTTCCTCCTGGTTTATCCGCACACAAATGTGGGACCACCCGCTCTGCCAGCCACTGCCTCGAGCAGTCCACCAGCCTTGCTGTGAGTTCTCTCCATCCTGGATGCCCATCTCCACCCCTCCTACTGGTCTGGATGAGTGTTTCTTCTTTAACTCCTTGGTTATTGGACTTCCATACAGTTCGGTTTTCTGACAGTTCTGGTTGTTTTCTGTTTTTAAATTTGTTGATGTCCTTCTTTTGGTTGTGGGAGGAGACAAAGTGTATCTACTTGTGCCTCTGTCTTGACAGGACTAGCTCTCATTTTTTTATTTATTTGGATTCTCTCTCTCTCTTTTTTCTTGATGAGTCTGATTAAAGGCTTAACAATCTTCTTTAATTTTTCGAAGAGCTAGCTCTTGGTTTCATTGAACTTTGGGGATTTTAAGTTCTATTTTCCTTATTTCCACTATGATCTTTATTATGTCCTCCTTCTACTCACTTTGGACTTTGTTGTCCTTTTCCTAATTTCTTTAGGCACAGAGTTAGATTGTTTATTTGAGATTTTTCTTATTTATTGATGTAGGCCTGTATGACTGTGAATTTCCCTCTTAGGACTGCTCTTGCTCTGTCCGGTAGATTTTGGGTTGTGTTTTCATTTTCATTTGTCTCAAAGTATCTTTTAATTTCTTCTTTGATCTCACTGTTAACCTCTTCATTGTTTAGAAGCATGTTAGTTAGCCTCAATATGTTTGCGTGTTTTTCAGTTTTCATCTTGTAAGTGGTTTCTAGTTCATACCCTTATGGATGTGGAAGATGCTTGATATGATTTCAATCTTCTTAGATTTACTGAGACTTTTCTTGTGGCCTATCCTGGAAAATGTTCCATGGGTACTTGAAAAGAATGTTATGTTCTGCTGCTTTGAGGTGAAGTGCTCTAAAAATATCAATTAAATTCATCTGGTCTAGTGTATCATATAAGGCTGCTGTTCCCTTGTTGATTTTCTGTCTGGAAGATCTATCCATTGATGTCAATGGGGTGTCAAAGTCCTCTACTATAACTATACTACTGCTGATCTCTCCCTTTATGTCCATCAAAATTTACTTTATACATTTAGGTGCTCCTATGTTAGGGGCATAAATGTTAACAAGGGTTACATTCTCTTGTTGGATTGATCCCTTTATTATTATGAAATGTCCTTTGTCTCTTATTATGGCCTTTGTTTTAAAGTCTATTTGTCTGATATAATTATTGCTACCCCAGCTTTTTTTTTCTACTTGTATGAGATAACACTTTCCATTCTTTTTTTAAATTTTTATGTTTTTTATTATTAATGTTTGAATACAGTTGTCTCTATTTTCCCACCACCACTTTCCACCACCCTACCCACCCTCACCTCCAACCCTCGATCCTACCCCCTTTGGCTTTGTCCATGGGTCCTTTACATATGTTCATTTAAGACCCTTTCCCTTATTTCCCACGTTATTTCCCTCCCCCCTCCCATCTGTTTACTGTCACTTTATTCTTAATTTCACTGTCTCTGGTTATATTTTGCTTGCTTGTTTGTTTGTTTTGTTGTTTAGGTTCCACTAATAGGTGAGATCATATGGTATCTGTCTTTCACCATCTGGCTTATTTCACTTAGCATAATGCTCTTCAGTTCCATTCATGCTGTCACAAAGGGTAGGAGCTTCTTCTTTCTGCTGTATAGAATTCCATTGTGTAAATGTACCACAGTTTTTTGATCCACCCATTTACTGGTGGGCACCTAGGCTGCTTCCAGCACTTGGCTATTGTAAGTTGTGCTGCTATGAACAGTGGGTTGCATAGGTTCTTTTGGATTGGAGTTTCAGGATTCTTAGGATGTAATCCCAGCAATGGAATTGCTGGGTCAAAAGGCAGCTCCATTTTTAGTTTTTTTAGGAAATTCCATACTGTTTTCCATGGTGGCTGCACCACTCTGCATCACCCCCAACGGTGCACTAGGGTTCCCTTTTCTCCACATCCTCATCAGCATTTGTTGTTTGTTGATTTGTTTATGATGGCCATTCTGACCAGTGTGAAGTGGTATCTCATGGTGCTTTTAATTTGCATCTCTCTGATGGCTAGTGATACTGAGCATCCTTTCATATGTCTCTGGGCCCTCTGTATGTCCTCCTTGGAGAAGTGTCTGTTCAGGTCCTTTGCCCATTTTTTAATTGAGTTGTTTAAAAATATGGAAGGCTTCACAAATTTGCATGCCATCCTTACACAGGGACCATGCTAATCTTCTCTGTATCATTCCAATTTTAGTATATATGCTGCCAAAGTGAGCACCATTTTCCATTCTTTTACTTTCAGTTTGTGTATGCCTTTCAGTCTGAAGTTCGTCTCTTGTATACAGCATGTGTATGGGACTTGTTTATTTTAATTCATCTGCTACCTTATCTTTTGATTGGGCCACTTAATCCATTCACATTTAAAGTGATTATTGATAGATACATAGTTATTGCTATTTTATTATTCATATTTATTTTTTAAGCATTTATTTATTTATTTTTAGAGATAGGGGAAGGGAGAGAGGAAGAGAGGGAGAGAAACACTGATGTGAGAGAGAAACATCGATCTTTTGCCTCCTGTGCTTGCCCCAACAGGGAACCAAACCCACAGCCCAGGCATCTGCCCCAAAAAGGAACCAAACCAGTGATCTTTTGCCTTGCAAGTTGATGCCCAACCAAATAAGCCATACCAGTCAGAGCTATTATTCATATTTATGTTCTTTTTTTTCCCCTTCTTCTTAAAGAAGTCCCTTTAACATATCTTATAATACTAGTTTAGAAGTGATGTACTCTTTTAGCTTTTTCTTGTCTGGAAAGCTTTTTATCCCTTTTTAAATTTTAAATGATAGCCTTGCTGGGTCAAGTAGTCTTGGTTATAGGTCCTTGCTTTTGTTCACTTTTTTATATTTCCTACCAATTCCTCCTGGCCTACAAAGTTTCTGTTGAGAAATCAGTTGACAGTCTGCCTTTGTCTTCCTGCTTTTAAGATCCTCTCTTTGTCTTTAACCTTTGGCATTTTAATTATGATGCAGGCCTTGGTGTGGGCCTCTTTGGGTTCATCTTGTTTGGGACTCTCCATACTTCAAGGACTTGAATGTCTATTTCCTTTGCCAGGTTAAGATGTTGTCAGTCATTATTTCTTTTTATTTTATTTTTGTTTTTGTGTTCAAGTGGGTGTTTTCTGCTATCTTGTCTTTCAAACCACTGAGTTGATCCTGTTTCATCTAACCTGCTGCTGATTCCTTCTAGTATATCTTCCATTTCAGATATTGTATTCTTTGTTTCTGACTAAGCATCCCTATAACCATTGCTTTGAACTCTGTATATGGTAGCTTTCTTGCCTCCATTTTGTTTAGCTCTTTTTCTGGAGATTCCTCCTGTTTTCTTCATTTGGGACATGTTTTTTGGTCACCTAATTTTGACTGCCTCTCTGTGTTTGTTTCTATGTATTAGGTAGATCTGCTATGTCTCCCAATTTTTTTTTCTTTTTAAGATTTTATTTATTTATTTTTAGAGAGAAGAGGAGGAAGGAAGAAAGAGAGAGAAAACATTGACCTGTGAGACAAACATCAATCAGCTGCCTTTCACACACCCCCTCAACTAGCATGTGCCCTGACTGGGAAACAAACTGACGACTTTTCAGTGTGCAGGCTGGTGTTCAATCCACAGAGCCATACCAGCTAAGCTCCCCCAGTCTTGATAGGTTTGCCTTATGGAGTAGGTGACCAGTGGGGCCCAGTGGCAATCTCCTTGATCACCTAACAGGGGTGCTCCAGAGTGTCTCTTGTGTGTGTTGTGTGTGCTCCACTATTGTAATTAAGCCTTGGCTGCTGTTGGCATATCAGAGGGTGGGTCTGACCTTCAGGTTGACTGGCTGTGGGGATTGTCCATGAGCACCATGTATAAACTGCTGTGCTGGGGCTGACTCCCTGGAGTGGGATTTGCCCCTGCTGGCTCTGGTGCCTACTGAGAGCAGCTTTTAGGTGTGTCGCTTGTGGTCCAAAGCTGGCCACTGAGTGTGTCAGTTTTGGGGCCTTTCAGGAGGGACTCTGGTGCAAGCCAAGGTTAGCAGCTGCCTTTGACTGGCCCAAGCTGCCTGGTAGGAACTACAAAGTGGTCAGCAGTTGACAGCTGCCTGTCCTGAACCTAGAAGAGCATGGGAGAGGCCACACAGTGGTCTGAGGCCAACCGCCACCAGTATGGGGTCTGGGGCAGCTCAGGAAAAGGTACAGGGCACCCAAGGCCTGCCGCCGCCCGCCCCATAAGGCTCAGCTGCTGAAAAAGGCTCAGGCAGTTTTGCAAATTGGATGAGGCAGAGTCGCAGGGAGTCACCAGGGTGAAGCAAGTGGTCTTTACCAGGTTAATGCAGATTTAGATATGGCACCCGTGCTGAGCCTGGGGTCACTCAGCAAAAGTCACAGTGTACACCAAGGTCAGCTGCCACCCACCTGGGGCCTGTGGGCCTCTGAGATTTTTTTTTTTTAATCCTCACCTGAGGATGTTTTTCTTAATTGATTTTAGATAGAGAGAAAGGGAGAGAGAGTGAGAGAGAGGAAAACAGAGAAAGGAACATGCACATGAGACAGAAATATTGATCGGTTGCCTCTCAAAAGCACTGTGCCCTGACCTTGGATCAAACCCATGACCTAGGAACGTGCACTGACTGGGAAGCAAACCTGACCTTTTGGCGTAGGGGATGAAACTCCAACTAACTGAGCCACCCAGCCAGGGCTCTCTGAGACTCTCAAGAAAGACTGCAGCAGGGGCTAAGGCCAGATGCCTGTTGCCGAAAGAGCCTCTGGCAGTGCGCAACTTGGGTGGGGCATGATCTTTGGGAATCATCAGAGTGAAGCAAGCGGAGTTCACCAGGTTAATGCAGATTCAGCTTTGGCCACGGGAAAGAAGACACCCACTTGCCTGATGTGTGGTGGAAGGGCTCAACACAAGGGCAATGGCAGCTGTCCCTAGAGCTCTCGCCCTGAAGCCACAGAACTCAGTTTCTCCCTGTATGTCTCTCTGGCGCCTCCCACCCCCAGCCACTGCCCCTTCACGTGTGACGGAGTCTGTGCACAGGCCCTGTAAGAGGATGCCTGGGTTTCCAGCAGCCCTGCATCTCACCCAGACAGACGGAATCCCTCTGATTTTCACAGCCACATGCTGTGGGGGCCCCTCTCTGCAGCACTGTCGCTCCAGGCTGGGGAGCCCAGTGTGGAGTTCATACCCCTCACTCTTCAGGGGGACCTCTGCAGCTGAGATGCCCCTCCCAATTCTTGACCGCCACACATGAGTATGGAGCCAGCACATTTTGTGTCTCCCCCACTCCTCCCAATCTCAACACGGCTTCTTTAAGTCCTTAGTTATAGGACTTCTGTTCAGCTAGGCTTCAGGTGGTCCTCCAGGTTGATTGTTCTATAATCTAGTTGTAATTTTGATGTGGACTCGGAAGGAGGCAAGCACAGTGTTGACCTACTCTGCCATCTTGATCAGAACCCCTCCATGTCTAATATCCTATTTCTTAGGTGAAGTGATAAGCTTGTGGGGTTCATTAAGTCACACTCCACATCCAATATTTTTGTTACATGTATCTTTTGTACATAGGAAATTTGTCCCATCTCTGGTGCTATGATTGGGGGTATCCATTTGGGACACCTAAGGATACCGCCGCCTTTGACTTTCCAGTTCCTTTTGAAGGTTATTGATGTCCTCAGCACCGTGCCTAGTAGGATAAATGAAATATGTTGTGGCCCACCAAAGCCTCAGCTCAGCCCTTTAAAATTGTCTACTAGCATTCCTACTTGTAATGAGCACAGGATGTGCGAAGCTCACTGATAAAACTTGCCCAAAATACCGTCCCTCTGTGACCTAACAGCCTCTTGCCACATGCTTCCGGTCTCCACTCAGACCTAGTCCACTTACCATGACCTTCGTTGGCTTCCCAGCCACCCTTCCAAAACCTGTCCCCCATCATCAAAATCTTCAAGCCTGTCCCTCTTCTGAGGTCAGCTGCAGGCTCCTGTACTTCAGATCCCAGTTGCCCAAGCTGTTAACAAAGGTGGGCTCTGGGGCCTCAGGTAGTTAAACCTGTTTCTTCATCTGTAAAGTGGAAATACAGAAGTGACCATATCTATTTAATGAGATTGTGGTAAGAAAGAATGAGGTAATGCACAGAAAATATTTAACCTGCCGTAAAAGAAACCTTAGTGTCTCCTTCCCTACTTCATAAGACAGTGGAGAGAATTAAACTGAGTTCATACATGTAAATGACCTAGTGCAGAGACTCTCCCTTTCGTATTCCCCATGACAACCGGCGCACACATCCCTACTTTGAAGGCATCAAATTGCAAGATGAGTGTATCTGCTGCCCCCTTATGGCCAGAGAGAGGAGTTACACTGTCCTCCTCTCCTAAGAGTTTAGAACCTGAAGTTTGGGTTTTGGTAGAAAGGAACCACGATCAGCAGTGGTACTTCCTCTTTCCTCCGAATTTGCCAACTCACACAAAGAAACAACTACTGGGCAGAGGAAAGAAGCTCAGGACTCCAAATTTCTCAAAATTTTCTCAGCACGGAAAGAGATCTGCAGGGAAGGCAAGAGGTATTCTACTCTGGGCAAATAATTTAACCCCCAAGAACAAGTTTCTTCCTGGCAAGATAGGGATAAAAGCTATCTCACTGAGATCTTGAGAGGATATAATTTTTTATGCTTTTTATTTTTTATTTTTTCTATTTTTTTATTGTTGTTCCAGTAGTCATCTCCATTTTCCCCTCCCCACCCCACCCATTCCCACCTCCCACTCTCGATCTTGAGAGGATCTACATGAGATCCTAAATACTAGCACAGTAACTGACACATGCCGCCGAGTAGACACCCAATAAGTAACCACATTTTTAAATCACCCTGACAAGGCGCAGCTCTAATTCATAAGGTGCTCTATTTTCCCTCCCCTGAATGGAGGCTCAGAAAAGGGGAGAGATCTGGCCAGGATTTCTAAGTCAGTGGCTGACCCCAGGCCAGCACGCAGGACCCCAGAGGAAGTAGGAGGAAGAAAGGAGCACTTGGGCTCCCCCTCGTGGCTGAGCATGACACTGTCACTTTGCCAGTGGTATTCCTCCTCCCCTGGCCCCTGCTTTTGCTCACTTCACACAAACGATGCCCACTGCCTGGCCCTCCCCTCCACCTCCCTGGACGTGTGGTTGGTCCTCCTCACACCTTCCATGCCTCCACAACCCTCACGGACCACAGGACAAAGCAGAAAGGCAACTCTGACTTTATTTGATTATGTGAAAGGGTCTGGATGTTTGTCTGGTCCACTACATCATCGGTCCCTAACGGCAAGCAGGAGGCCTGCGAGGATGCCCCAAGCAGGACCCCGACCGGAGGGCTCTGCGCCAGCCATCTGGGCCTTTTCTAAGACGTTGAGAGCCTCAGTCACCCTGATGGTCCCAATATGGTGAAAATCTGCTAAAATCTTGTGTTGTTCACGAGCACAGCCCATGAGGAGGAAGGTGGTATTGAGAAACCCTGTAAGGAAGAGAAGGAGGAGTCGGGGACACTTTCAAGACTCAGTTGTCCCATCCCTCCTTCCAGGCACCCTCCTCCTTGGAACTCATGTGCCTGGTGCCTACAGCCCTAATCCCCTCTCCAGATCCCACCAGCCTCCCTCAGAGATGGGACGGTACCAGATAGCACCTGCATAGAGTAGGCGTTTGATAAAGTTTCTCTCCTCTCACCTGCCTGAAATTTTAAGGTGGAACTGTAACACTTAGAGGCGGTGTCAGGGCAAGAGTCGGTGGTGACAAAATTTGGGAGGCAGTCCTTAGAGTGCTCACCCACACAGGTGGGGCAACTAAGGGAAGAAAATGCTGTAGGCGTAGGAGTGTTCTTGAGTTTCATAAAAGGATCTAAGTTGGTGAGATTATTGCAGAGATAGGTCCGGCAGACGCGGCTATAGGAGGCAATGGACAATCCAGGCGGTGAAACGAGGTAGGAGACTCGCTGGGGGTAAGATGGGGCTGGGCTGCAGCCTTTAAAACCCACAACTCCCCTTCTGGTCCCTGAGGAGCAGAGATTAGAGAGCTCCGATCAGTGCTGTTGGCCACACCCAGAATCCACTCTCCCACCCTCCACCCTGCTCTTCCTGCTCGCTCTGCCCCATCACCAACTTTGCCTCTCCCACACTGTCCACTCACGGCAGCTGCACAGGGCTCAGATATCAGGGTCTCCGTCGGTTTCTCCTCACTCCTCTCCCCTCTGCTCCTCTCTCCTTGTGTCCCAGCTTTTCTTCGCTCCCAGATTGCCTCACTCCCCCTGGGATCTGCCCACCCCTTTATCCAGCCTACACCACAACCAGCTGGATCCTGCCCCTCTCCTGACAGTGTCGTGACATTATTTCCCAAAATATAATAGGATAAATATCTAGAACTAGAGTCCAGAGTCCCTGGGTGCTGGGGATGGAGCTAGGGGTCAGGAGAACAACCAAAAACAAAAAAGTATCAAAGTCACTTCCCTTCACTTGTCTCGATGAGCACCAGTGTCTCCTCGCAGCCCTCACTCAGCTTACACACCATGCTCCTCATCAGAAGCCATTTCCAGTTGTGGAAATTAACAGCTCTGAAGAGTGAGGACGTTGCTTCATAGCACAAAAGAGCCCCAGCCCCTAAAGAGAGGATTATTTTCCGGTTATTTGTTCCTTACCATGCCAGCACCCCCCTGAACTGCCAACCAAGTGCTCGGCCCCCAAGATCCTGTCCCTTGAGCAACACAGATATCCAGCCCCCTCCCTCGGGGTCCCAAAGCATCCAGCACCACAGGACATACAAGGCAGAGTAGAGATGGCCCCTAGGAGGCACAGCAGCTGCACAGGTCTCAAATGCTGTCCCATGGTCCTATGTCAGGGTTCTGGGTGCTAGAGGTTGGTCCGGAACCAATTTCAGCCTAGATCTCAAGCTTGCTTCTTGTCAGTCCCTGGATTCTCCGTCCACCTGCCTCTGGGCCACTGTTTCTAGAGCAGAAAGTTGATTATCATTTTCTGTGACACAGGCTCCCAGAGACCTTGAGCGACACAGGGCTTCTCATCTCCATAGTCTCCCCTCCAACGTAACCTGGCCTCCCCACATTAGATTCTCAAACCATGACTCTCATTCTCCTGCATAGGTCCCTCCCATTAGGATGCTGACAGAGGATACCGGCTTATTCAAAGGATCACTATTGTCCAGAGACGATGAGGTCGGAACAACAAATGTATGTGTGGAAGTTAATTGACATTAATATGTCAGTTAATAAATAATAAATAATTCTTGGTTCAAAAAGGAAATTCAAAAGTGTTTCAAACTGGCCCTGGCTGAGTGGCTCAGTTGGTTGGAGCATCGTCCTTTACACCAAAATGTTGTGGGTTTGATTCCCAGTCAGGCCATGTACAGGAGGCAACCAGTCAATGTTTCTCTCTCACATGGATGTTTCTCTCACCCTCTCCCTTCCTCTCTCTCTACAGTCAACAAACATATCCTAGTGAGGATTTTTTTTTTCAGTAGTTAGAACTGGATAATACTGAACATACTACATGTCACACAAACACATACACAAGTGCATGTAAAATCTGGTGAATACTGAATTAAGGCCTGTAGTCTAGTTAAGCGTATTGTACCAATACCAGTGTCCTGCTTGTATACTAAGTCATATAAGATGACTTATGGGGAAGAGGGAGGAAGGGTTTAAGGGACTCTATCTACAATTTTTGCAACTTCCTGTGAGCTAGCAATAATCCCAAAATCAAAAGTTTTTAAACTAATAAAAACTTGGGACAAATCTAAAACAGTATTCAGAAGTAATTTATACTTTAAATATGTTTATCAAGAAACAACAAGCATTAAAAATATGTTTATGAATTAACTAAGAAGTTATATAAGAAGCAACAAAGCATCACTGCATCCCACTCCCCCAAAAAAGATAGAAATAAAGATGATGGTAAAAAAAACAATAAAATAGAAAATAACATATCATTGCAGAAAATTAATATTTGTTCTTTGACAAATTAATAAGGTAATTCACTAGCAAATCCAATTGAGAAAAAAGATGCAAAAAAATGCAGAATGAAAAATAGGAAGTAACAGACATCAGGTGTTTTAAAAATAATAAAAGCATCATTAATACCTTTACATGTATAAATTTGAAAACCCAGATGAAGTAGACCAATTTCTAAGACAATACAAAATGCCAGAATTGGCACAGAAGAGTATGTGCAATGTCTTAGACCAATGAGAATGAGCAAAGAACTCTGCAGTGGGCCAAGCATATGAAGAAGCTGTTCTCAGAAGAGCAAACCAAAAGGCTAACAAACGTGGAGACAGTCGGATTCAACAACAATGAGAGAAATGAAATCTATCAAACGATACATCCATCAAACTGGCAAAGGATCAGAAAGCTAGAAATGGAGGAGGAGCACTGGCAGAAATGTGGGGAAACAGAGCCCCTGGCATGTGGCTGCTCTTGGGTGGTTGGGAGAGGGGTGGAATAGGGCCCTCTTCTGGATCCTGAGGAGTAGCGTTCTGATCAGTGTCTCAGGACTCTGGCAATAATTAAACTAGGTTTACAAATACCCATTTCTGGTATATCTTAGGTACACATGACAGATTTCCACCTTCACCTACAATGGAACACATACGAGGACTTAGCATTACTGTGGTGACAGTAAGTTGAAGGCAATGTGGGCATCCTTCCCTAATACCTAGTGAACACTCAGCGCACAGGGCATGTGCACCGTGGAATATCACGCAGCGGTTAGAAGAAACGAACTAGATGTCCACATAACAGGTACGTGGACGGATGCTAAAAGCATAGTACTAATTATTTTAAACAGTAAAGAATACAATATCACTTGCATGAATCAAAACCTCATGCACGTAAAACGCAACACCTCTGGCAAGAACACGCACAAACCAAAAGGCACGCGTTAGCCCCTGAGTGCATACGGAAGGGTTAGGGAATGAGAGTGGGCAATGGGGATTACTGGAAATAACTAACACAATGTAGGTGGTACAAAGTTCACAGACTTTGGACTCAAAGGTAGACCAAGGTTGAAATCGTCGCCTCCACTTACTAGCTGTGCAGCCTTGTGCAACTGATGAATGCATTTATAAAGCAGATTAATAATGCATCTCATAGGGTCATTGTTGAAAAAAATAAATTAACACAAATAACAGACAAAGGCTAAGCTCTCCATAAATGGTTTCTTTCCCTTTCCCTCCATTCTTCCCTCCCTCCCTCTCTCTCCACCGCCCGCACCCCCCCACCCCCACCCGCCCCTGGCCCCATCAAAAGAACCAAGGTTGCCCTGGCCAGGGTGGCTCAGTTGGTTGGAGTGTCAGCCCATATACACTGAAAGGTTGCCTGTTAGATTCCAGGTCAGGACACATGGCGAGGTTGCAGGTTTGATCCCCAGTCGTGAGGGAGGAGACTGATCTATATTTCTTTCTCTTTCTCTCTTTCTCTTTCTTTCTCTTTCTTTCTCTCTCTTTCTCTCTCTCTCTCTCTGCCCCCCGCCATGAGAATAAAATGAATCTTTAAAATATAAATCAATAAATAAAATTTTTAGAAAAGAATCAAGGTCAACCTCTTCAGCTGGCATTCACACCTCCCACCCAACTGCCCCCAGACTGGCCCCAAGCAACCTTTCCAACTGTGTGTAGTACTGCTCCCCTGCACAGCCGTCCAGGCAGGGTCACTCACAGCTGCCGTTTTCTGTCCAGAATGCGTAACACACAAGGCCTGTATCCCAGAAATCCTGGCAAACACAAAGGCTAAGACCCACAGAACAGGGGCACAGGGATGAGAAATGAAGGCTGACAAAGGATTGCACAAAGGGACTGAGCCAACCAGAGAAGACAGCACACACCACCAGCCTGGAATGCAAAACGAAAGGAGCCAACAACCTGAACACAAGCGGGACACAACCACAAAAAAGTGGAATGAAATCCTCAAGGGAAAGCAGATTAAGTGAGGCCTGGGGAGAGGCTACCCTTGCAAAAGAGAAATTGTACAGAGGAGGAGCAAGCGGACGGAACAGAACCTGGCAAGGGTTCAGAGGAAGACCAGTAGAGGGCGCAGTCAGAGCTGCAGGAAGATGAAGAGGGAGGCACAAAGATGGGGTCTCGGGGGAAGGGGGAGACCCTCTTTGAGGATGAGGGAGAGAAAGGGAGACAGAGCAGAGCAAAATGGGGACAACTGAGAGGACTGGGAAGGAAAACGTGAGATGGGTCAACCAATCACAGAGTACCGAGAGGTGGGGGAAATCTGGGAGGGAGACGCACACAAAGGGCGGAAAGGGCTGAAAAGACAAAACCCCACAGACACGGCTAGGGAAGTGAAGAAAGTGGGGAGGGGGCCAGGCTGCCAAGGAAGGAGGCACGGGGAGAAAGGCAGTCCGGAAGTCAGCAGAATGGACGGGCAGAGAGACTACGAGAGAACAGCAAAGCCAGGTCAGGAAAATCAGCTGCGACACGGCAGGAAGAGACCAAGGAAACCGAGAAGTCACAGGGCGGGGAACTTGAGCACCAGGAGAGCAGTAAGAGAAAACACGGGCACCCACGCAGCGCCGAGGGGCCACGCAGGGTGGAGGCCGAGAGCACCAGCGGCGCAGCAACGCAGGGCAGGCCAGAGGGCGAGACCGCGCCTGCGCAGCCGGGCTCAGGTCCACGCCCCCAAGGTGGGGCCGCCCCGGCTGCGCCTGAGGGGCAGGGCCAGCCTCGTCCTGGAAGCGACATTCGACGCCCCATTGGCCACCTACCCCAAAAGGGGAAGAACAGTCTGGAACGGCAAACCACAGGGAGAGGGCAATGCGGCACAAGACTCAACTCGAGGCGCCATTGGCTGGCCTGCCAGCTCCCCGGGTGCAGAAGCGGCCTGGAGGTAAGGGGCGAGCCGGCAGCGAAGGATCTTGAAGCTCATTGGTTGCTTGCCCGCGCGGCAAGAGACGGCGCTTGAAGCTCATTGGTCCTTCTGAGAAGCGGCAGGAAAACCAGCGCGAGCACAGCCGTTCCTTAGGTCACTTCCTCACCGGGTCCTGTCGCCTCCTCCTGACTGAGTCAGACTCAGCTCGAGGCTGTGGTAACCGCGGGCCTAGGATGCGAACACGACCCCGCCCCTCCCTGTTCCACCCCCTTCTTTCTTGCACAGGACCACCCTCCCCCTCCCCCCCGCCTCCCTTCGCCTCCCCCGACTTCGCTCTGGAGCTCCTCGAGCCCCTCGCCTCACCTCCCCTCCCCTCCCCCACACCGTGGGCTCCGAAGCACGCTCCCGTGCCGGCCTCCTTCCTGGGACCTTGGAACGGTCTAGCTTTTGGAGGGACAACGGTGGCAACGGGGTGCATCTAGTAGCAGCTGCATGAGGGGGTGCACTGCGGGAGGTGGGATGGACCCAACGTCAGTTGTTGGGCGTGGGCAATGGCACAGGCAGTGTGGGGCGCCACGATGCATGGGTTTGCGTCAGAGTTCGGGGACCGTGTCGCGTGCGAGAGCGAGATTCCTCCAGGGAAGGGAGAGCTAGATGAGGGCCCGGCACGTGGAAGGGGCTCCAAATGCATTTGTTGAGTGACTGAAAATGATTATTGGAAGAGGGGCAAGGAATCCGTGAGAATAACGGAATTCCTGTGGGTGCAAGAGCGTGATCTAATCAAAGGGAGTGCAAAGGGGAAATCGAGTGGCAGGGCATACATGAGGCTATGAGGTGGAAGGGGAGCATGAAATGTTTGTGGGAATTGGACAAATGCAGGAAGGAAGGATGATCGTTGTTGAAGAGGATGCCAGAAAAAAACTGCTGGACCAGGGAGATTGTGGAAAGGGGAGGTAGGGTTCCTTGCAGCGGGGCGTGAGAGTGCGTGAGTATGCCTGAAACTGGTATTCGTGCATGGGGAGGTGCAGATGAGCAGAAGAGAATAATGCTTGGATTGGAAGAGTAGGTAAGAAAGAAAAGAGAAGGGTTCGCTGGGAAGGGGGGTGCCTGAGGAAGGCAGTGGGGTGCAGAAGGGAGAAGCGGGGTGACAGTGGAGCCCAGAGTGGGCGGGATGGAGAACCGCCTCAGGTGTGGCCTCCTGGGGCAGCAGAGCTGGTCAGGAGAGGGCTGGCATGGCTACCTGACCCTGCACTCCTGCCCCCAGAGCCATGGACCGTGATGAAATGCTTGCTCTCCACCACTGCCCTTCAGACTCTGCCACAGGGGGTGAGGCCAGAGTCTCCCTGGGCACAGAGCTCATCCCTAAGAGAGCTGTCGGTCACTCTCCAACCTGCGCCCGCTGCCGCAACCATGGTGTCACTGCCCACCTCAAGGGTCACAAGCGCCTCTGCCTCTTTCAGGCTTGCGAGTGTCACAAATGCATCCTCATCTTGTGAGTATGCGACGCCGGGGAGGGAGGATCATGGCTTCCACCTCAAGGGTGGCTGACTTTTGACTCATGACCCCCCATTTAGGGAGCGCCGAAGGGTCATGGCTGCCCAGGTGGCCTTGCGAAGGCAGCAGGAGTCACAGCTAAAGAAGCACCTGGCTCACAGACTGATGAGAGACGTGGCTTCTCCCAAAGCTCACAGCCGCATCAAGAAGGGAGCCAGGCCACCAAGGGTCCCCCGTGGGTGTCTCGGGTAGAGATGGGTCAGGGGTTTGGCTGGAGAAAGCACGAGTAGGGAAAAGAGTCCAAGACATGCCACCGAGTTGGTGTGTGACCTTGAGCAAGGGGTTTTTATTCTCTGGGCCTCAGCCTCCCCACCTTTGAAGTGGGGTCAAGTGTTGGGAGGATGCATTGAGAGCTGTGGGTAGAAGAGGGCCCACAGAAAAATGAGAGCTCAGTTTTCGGTTGGAGTGGGATGCGGGTCAGGAGAAAGGGCTCACCAGAGCTCTCCCTGGTCCCTCACAGCTGGAAAGGAGAACTTAGCGCCCCAGCCTCAGACCCTCCATGGGGCACTCCCACTGGCCCTGACACCCCCTGGGAAGGTAAGGAGAGCCTGGGCCCTGAGGGAGTCATGTCTCTCTGAGCCCAGCAAAGGCCCCTTCCTCTCTGCCCTTGACATGTGGGTTCTAGGTCCAACCCTGACTTGCTACATCATCTTGGGCAAATCTCTTCTCTCCATGGGCAAAATGAAGGGGTGGGAATTTTACAACCCTCCAAGCTCTGAAGTTTGGGGGTCCTACCCGCATCCTAGAACATACCCATTCCTTCCCCAGCCTTGTATCTGCACCCAACCTGTGTCCTCCGCTCTTGCAGGAGAATTCCCAGGGGCCTCTGCTGCTCAGCCATCCCCCAGAAGCCTTGCCTTTGCCCTGCACCCCAGTGCCTCCAGGTGCTTGGATCCCCAGACACTGGCTGCCTCCAGGCCTTCCCATGCCACCCCCAGTGGTGTGCTGCTTGCTATGCCAAACACCTGCTGTCCCTCTGCATCCCTTTCCTGGTAAGATGAATTCAACAGGTATTCGAATGCCTGCGAACCACTGTTTCAGAAAAAGAAGAAGAGAATATAGAGTAGGAAGAGGAAGGACAGAAGCCATGACCTCTGACCTTTATACATTCTGCATTCTCTTCCCCTCCTTAGGCTTTGACCCTGTCACCTCCCTCTGGCTGCCCACTTATGGGCCCCTCCCAAGCTGCCCAGGATCTCACCCAATACTGACGGCTCCCCTTTCTGGAGAATCCGAAGGGTCCTCTGCCCTGCCCCAAACGTGAGTAGGGAGAAAAGATAATGTGTTTACTGTGTGCCTACCCCTGTGCTTGATACCACAGTAGATGATAAGGAAGAAGAAAAGGTCTCAGACTAGTAGGTGAAGCAGAGCTCTCCCAGCTCTGCCATTGCCTGGCTGTGAACCTTTGTACAGATATTTTTAATTTTACCTCTCTGAGCCTATTTTTCTACCAGTAAATCAGAGACACTATTACTTACTTCTCAGATTGTCATGAGATTTAGCAATAACAATATCTAATACACCTAGCACAGGCCCTGGCCTTGAACAAATGGTAGCTATCAAATCTCTTAAACAGAGAAGATGAGGTCAAATTGCCCGCTGAAACGGGTGCGGAGGTGGGGGAGCATGATGAGAGCATCAGAGACCACTGGAGAAAGCTTCCTGAAGGTGGGGCAAGCTGCTCCTCAAATTCCTTGAGGATTAGGGAGCTAGGGGGAGGGAAACGAGACTCTGGTAGGGCAGGAACAGTCATCCCGTTTCCTCTAGATGTTTTGTCAGTTTCTTAAAAATTGATACCAGTGATTCCCATAATCCTCACATTAACCCTGGGAGAAAGAAGCTGGCAGGCATTGTCATTTTACAGAAACTAAAGCAGGTTAACAGAGGGGAAGGGACTTACCCACAAAGGCCACAAAGTCTAATGACCCAGCAGTCACACAGATTCCTAGGTTAGAATACAGTCATGAGCCACTTGATGACAGGGATGGGTTCTGGGCAATTTCGTTGTTGTGTGAACACGGCGGAGGGCCTGTGCACAACCTCGATGGCACAGCCTGCTGCACACCCAGGCTGTGTGGTACAGGCAGTTGCTAATAGGCTGCAAACCTGTACATCAGGTTACTGTCCTGAATACTGCAGGCAGCTGTAACACAGCAGTGAATATTTGTATGTCTAAACATAGCAAATGTACAGTAAAAAATATGGTACAATAGGTTAAAAAAAAACAGTGCCCCTGTATAGGGCACTTACTGTGAATGGAGCTTGTGGACTGGAGGTTGCTCTGGGTGAGCCAGTCAGTGAGTGGTGCATGAGGGCGAAGGCCTAGGACGTTACTGTGCACTACTGTAGACTTCATAAAGACTGCACACTTAGGTTGCACTAAGCTTATTGAGCAAAATTAGAATAAATCAAGCCCAAGAGAAAATGGTGCTATCAGGAGCCACGGTAAACACCAGATGTATGGGGCTGCTGCTGGCCTAACACAAGCATACAGCTTTACAGCAAGCTTTGTTTTACAAGTAGAAAAGTACACTCTACAAAGTACAGCATAGTAAATACATAAAACAGTGACGTAGTGGTGTATCATCATTACCAATTATTATGTACTGTAATAATTGTATACTTTCATGTGACTGTCAGCACAGTAGGTTTTCACCACAATCACCACATAATGCATTGCACTATGAGGTTGCAATGGCTACAACATCAGGAGGCAATAGGAATGTTTCTGCTCCATTATAATCTTATGGGCCCTAGGTTGTATATATGGTTTATCCTCCACCTAAACATTGCTATGCAGTACCTGGCGGTATAACAAAATCTTTCCCTCTTTCCCTGTGGACATTTCTGCCCATGTGTTTAATATTCCTGGCATCTTCTCTCCTTGTTTTTAGATGCTCAGCTTTGATACTTCAGCCCTGTGGCACCCCAGACCCTCTTCTGCTACCGCCACAGGTCCTGGGAGAGAAGTGGGATCCAGGAACCTGGGAGAAAGTTGACCTTGGGAAGGGAAGAGTAGGGGATAGTTAAGTAACTGGGGGCTGAGGGAGCACTTGGAGGGTGGGTAGAAATGGGGGTTCCCAGTCTGCTTCTCTCCCTTTCCTTTGCAGGCTTCCAGAGCCTCTCGCTTGGCTTGGACCTCTGTCCCCTCAGAGCAGCATCTGCAGCAGGAAGCAGCTGAGGCTCTTGTGGGGCTGAAAGATTCATCCCAGGCTCCCTGCTTGACCCCTTCAGTCCCTCCCAGCTCTGCTTGGATCTCGCTGCTCCATCCCTGTGGCCCACCAGGTAAACTGTTTCCTGAAAATAGAGGATGGGGTAAGGATGGTTGGGAAATGGAGGTACTGGAGTACGCAGGGACTAACTAAGGTTATCAGGAGGTCAGCAGTGTGAATGTGCTCAGGACCAGACCCCAAGCTTCTCAACTTAGCTTCTGGGATTTCAGTTGAGAGTTATTCAGTGGATCAGTTTTATCAGTTTTGTGCTCAAAAGCAAAGCGTCCGGTGCCCTGATGGCAAGGAAAGTGAGGCCCTGGGAGAGGCAAGGACTTGCTTAAGGACTCAGAGCAAGACAGCGGCAGAGCCTGGTCTCCTGGCTGTAGGCCAAGGCTTTCTCTGGACACAAGCTGCCTGCTGAAGTCTGGAGAGGAGCTGAAGAGGAAACAAGGGTTTGGCTTGGGAGGAGGTCTGATAACTGCTTTTGAGAAGCTTCCATTCTGCTTGGAGAAACTGGATGCCTTCACAAAGCTCAGTGACAACTCCAGAGAGAACTACAGGAAGCTCAAGGAATGAGAAACACCTATGGAGACAGAAAGGGAAGGCTGAGAATTCTCCTGTCCAAAAATGATGGGTTGGGCATGGCATGTGGGTGAGTAAACCATCCTGGAGGAACTGATAGAACAGGAGGAGATGAGGCTGGAAAGGCTTTTCTGCTCATGGAGGTCTTCATGCCAGTCTTAGGACTGTAGACCAGCAACTGTGCATGAAGGGGAGCCAGAGAATGTTTCTGAGCTAGGCAGGGGCATAGTCAGAGGACCTAAGCTTTAGAAAGACAGGTCTGGTTAATGTAGTGTAGGGATTAGAGGAGGCAAAACTGGAGTGAGGAAAATCAATGGGGAGAAAGGGCTTGCTGTAGTCCAAGTGAGCAAGGACGAGGCCTGGATTGGACAGGGTAAATAGAGGGGGTTGCTGGGATAAGAAATGGATGTGACCTGGTCCTGCCTCCTTTCTTCCTGCCTATAGGTCCAACTGGAGGAAGAGGATTCCAGCCTGTTGGCCCCTCTCTCCGACCCAGCCCAGCCGCCTCCATGGCTCTGCATATTGGGCATCTGGGTTCCATCTCCCTCCTAAGCTAGAAGCCCAGAGGTGGGGGCCTCACTGAGGCAGGGTGCAACAACCTGCAGGCACTGCATATTTGGTATTTATTTATGAATTTATGCATGGAATTTAATGTACTACATGCTGAAGGCTTTTTTTAAGCCTTCAGGTGCTTTGTTAGCTTTTGGTGGTTTTTGTAGTGTACACATTCCTTCGCCCACGGTGGGTATTTTCTTACCCCCTTGGGTCTTGGGACCTTTTTTAATATCCCAACAAAGAATGAATTGTGCAATTTAAACTTCTAAGTAGGTTTTTGCATGAATTCATATTTCAGGATATTCAGTTGACATGTAATTCTGTACATACGTGTGCATTTATACCTGTCTCCATGCATGCGAAAATGGGAGATTATTTTCATTTTGTGTCTAAGTTTGTATGAGTAAGGAAGAAATAAAGCTTTGTTGTGTTAAGCCACTGAGATTTGGGGATTGCCAGTTACCACAGCCTAACCTAGTCTGTCCTGATAAACAAAAAGGACTTGTTCATTTCGCTTCTCAAAGTGAAAATCAGTTATTCAGTAACTACCACAGATAAATATAAACATGGATTTCTTTTTTTTTTTTAAAGATTTTATTTCTTTTTAGAGACAGGAGAAAGGAAGGAGAAAGAAAGGGAGAGAAACATCAATGTGTGGTTGCCTCTCGCACGCCCCCTACTGGGGACCTGGCCCACAACCCAGGCAGGTGCCCTGACTGGGAATAGAACCGGCCACCCTTTGGTTCTCAGCCCGTGCTCAATCCACTGAGCCACACCAGCCAGAGCCACACATGATTTCTTATGGAAAGACAAGAAAGAGTCACAGAGGGGGAACAGTGGGAGATTCACTGTTTCAATAACTAAGTGCCTGCTCTGTGTCAGGCATAGACAGTTTCCAGCTGTCCAGAGGGCTACAAATTGAAGTGCCTACAGGGCCAAGCAGATCATAAAAGTGAGGAAAGAAGGCCAGGGGAGCCCTAGAAAGCTGAGAAAACATGCATCACCTAAAAGGACAGCCTCCTCTTGCCCCCTAGCAGACTGTGCCAGGCATGAATGTGTGCTCAGTATTGCCACATCCGACTTTTCAAGAGGATCCGGAAAACTAGATTTCTATGCAAAACATCTTAATTTTCACACGTTGACTCAGTTTTCTTCCTTAAATCTTATATGAGCCAAACAAAACATGTTTTCAGGCCAGCTTTAGCCAATGAAATGCCAACTTAATGCTAGTCTAACATTTTTCAAATGGGAAAACTGAGGCCAAGAAGAACAGGAAGAATCAAATTAGTCATTATTAAGGGTTTTCCTGAACTAGGGAGGTTCATGTGTCCAAGTTTTAAAGGACCTATAAAAGGCTAGGGACAATTATTACCCTTTACTAATTAGCCATTGTGTGTGATTCACATATACCCGCACAGCAACTCTGTAGCCCATGCATGATCACTCTCATTTCACAAATGAGGGAACAAGCTTAGAGAGGGAAAGTGACTTGCCCAAGTATTTTAGGGAAAACATCCTGGCAGGTCCTGGAGGAAGTTTCCTTCTCCTCGCCAGGCCTGAAATCAATTAGTAGGCAATTTTTATAAAACAGAGCGAAAGATTCAAGTCTCCAGGAGACACACATGAGTCCCAAAGGTTTTTCAAAAAGTCTTTTATTTTTCTACTCAATATATCATTAAGTGATGCTAAGATCTCACCTACGTTCGCTTCTCAGTTGTCCGCTGTCAAGCCCTCCTCCTTGAACTGCTCCAAACACAGGAAAACTTGTTGAGCTATTCCAAAGATACTAAGACCTGGAGACCCTCATCCCCGTGCCCGCCCTTAGAAAGGGCAAACGGAAAGCTCAACGGATGTGCCTGATCGTGGACTCTTTTTCCTGGTGTTACCTACACCTCCCTTTTTATTCAAGATGATTGGTGGTGCTGGCATCCAATTATAAACTCTTCTTCCTTGTTTGGGGCCTTGGGAAGGCAGACTACTCCCTAACAAGTTACAAAGAAGAGTAGCAAATCTGCAACACTTCGTCGGAGATCATCAAAGCGGGAAACCTCCCCTCACAGCTTCCTCCCTTCCCCTTTTTATAGCCTAGATATGTCACTGCCCCTTAATAGACCCGCCTAAGCCTTGCTGTGCTGCGCTTTCCAGTGACCGAGCCCACGTAATCACAGAGGAGGGAAGAATTGCGACTTGCAACCTTGCTAAGACCCTGCACCCCCGGCTGACCAAAGGTTCCTGGTACGCCAAGCTCCCACAGCTGGGAGGAGTAAAAGAGAAAGTATAATTTGGGGTTAAAGGATGACATTAGGGCCCTGGCTGGTGTGACTCAGTGGACTGAGCGCCTGCCTGAGAACCAAAGGGTTGCTGGTTCTGTCCCAGTCAGGGCACATGTCTGGGTTGTGAGCCAGGTCCCCAGTGGGGAGCAGGTAAAAGGCAACCACACATTGATGTTTCTCTCCCTCTCCTTCTCCCTCCCTTCCCCTCTGTCTAAAGATAAATAAATCTTAAAAAGATGACATCAGAAAGGAGCAAAAAGAGAAAGGGAGCAGGAGGTCAGGGCAGACCCTTCCCTGCAGCCCACCCCCCCTTACTGCCAGATCTGGCCAAGCTTTCCCTGCCACACTGCCCAGGCCTGCTGGGGACCCCTCTGTGTGGTTTCAGAGACTGTAGCCCTCACGAGCAGGCCTTGAAAGAGGCCAGTAAGTCTCGACTGGAAAGCCAGGAATACAAGTGGCAGGCAGGACCTGACACTAACACCGAGGGTTCCCGTGGGAAATCAGGCCTGATAAATACGTGGCATCCTTTGAAGCTTGCTTTGCTTTGTATAGCCCTGTTGATGTAAACCAGATGTTTAAGTTCAAAGCATAAGGAGTGAACTCCTTGCTTCATGAAATATGCCTTTACAACCATCTGGCATCAGCATGTCTCGCTGACCCTGACCTGAGACAATCTCTGTGTTTCTTCAATTGTCATCTACAGATAATGTCAGTTTTTTATGACTATAGCCTTTTGGGCATTGATTGATAAGTTATGCATGTATGCTGTATTCCCCTGCACATTCCGATTCTAATAAAAGCCGTTTTGGAGAAGGGCTCGGTGCATTCTCCACTAGAAGGAATCACCAACCCCTTTCCCTCCAGAACAACAGATTGTGTCGGGGATGACTTATTCTCATTCACAGCGGCCAGGACAGCTCCACGGGATGGGCCATCCCACATAGGCCTATCAAATCGTTAGGGCTTCCCCATTGGTGCCTGAGAGAGGGGGCATAAGTCAGCTTGGGAGAAAAGGGCAGATTTAACAATTGCTCATGCTCTCACGTCCCTGCCCCTTTGGGTACAGCAGCCTTCACCTGCAGGTCAGTGGGCTCCTGGCCTCTGACCAGCCCTTAGAGATTACAGCCAATGGACTGTGAGTACTGTTTCATATTTTCCACCCCCATTCCATTTCCCATCACAGGGCGAGGAAAGGTGTTTTGGTCCATCCAATAGGGCACATCTCTTCTAAGCTTCCTCCATGCACCATCCTGACATCCTGCAAAAATAACCAATGAGATTCCAAAGTTGGAGTACCATCCCTGCCCTAGTCTCTCCAAACAAGACTTCTCCCTCACAGCCACCCAGGTTTTACCTCAGGAACTCACTTTTCATTTTGTGAAGGCAACCACACATTGCCTTCAGCAAATCATTTCACAATTTCCTTTGGGAACCCACACTCCTTTCACTTCAGCCCTTTGTGAAGCTGGTCTAGTCCTGACTGCTTGATGCGGACTCTGGCCGCGGGGTCCATGTGCTGTGGCTGCAATGAACAAATTCACACAGACTGCATTAGTCCTGTGGAGAAAAAGGGACGGCTCGGCCACTCTCTAAGTGACAGAGAGAGGGCCCTGACCTCTGCCTCGACCAGCTTTTATTGATTGTCTGGGCACATTACATCAAAGATGGTCCTCATTTACTATACACAGGTTTGCTTTAGGTGATTACCCTTTACAGATAACAACGGAAAGAATGTTGCTAATTACTGCAAAAAGAAGGATGTTGCAGATGCAAGGGGAAAAGTGGTTGAACTGGTTACACTCCATCCTTGGGAGGTTTAGCACAGACTTTAGGAAGTTACTTTAAAGATACACAGTAAACATTTGCTGCCTCAGTGCAGGGTGAGGGAGTTTTAGCAAAAAGCAAGCCTCAAAGCAGCCTAGGTACAATGCAGGCCTGATTCCCCACGGCAAAACTTATCCGTGGGCTCGGTTCCTGTGTGCCTACTCGCTCCCTGCTGGCTTTCCAAGTCAGAGGCTGGGCTACATTCACCAATCGGATCGGTTCCCTATAACTGCTCTCCTTGTCCAACGCAGAACTGTCATCACAACAGCCATATCCATCCAGTCTACTCAGATGCCGATCGCTTAATCCACATAGTCCTTATTTTGCACATCGGTCCTATTGTGTAGCTGGGTTTGCAGCCCCCAGCATGTTTGCATAGACATGCCCTGCACAGACCCTCATGAGACCCTGAGCTCTTCCCAAAAGCAAGATTCATCCTTTTCACCTAACTTAGTATCTCTGATAAGCTCCGGCAGAGTTCTCTACACGTCTTAGGAGCCCTTGCCCGTTTTCCCACAGGCCTGATCACATTGAGCTATGCTTATCTCTGTCCAACTCTTTCTCCCTATCCAACAATAAGTGCTTGCACACGGCAGGACCTGCATTCCTTTCCTCTCTGGGGGCTCGGAATAAATGATTTAAGGACACACATCCTGTCTGATTCCTTAGGAATAGGGTTTTTCCTACAGAGTGCACTCCAATGCCACCTCTCTCCCTCATCACAACATGAAAAGCTTCTTGCCCTCGAACCATTTTCTAAATAGTTTATTCCTTGGAGCAGTTTTTGTTTCACAGTGAAAGTGAGAGGATGGTACAGCGATTTCCCTTATCCCCTGCCCCATACATGCACAGCCTCCCCAGTTAACCACAGCCCACACCAGAGGAGTGCATTTGTTCCAACTGATAAATCTACATTGACATCATTATCACCCAAAGTCCACGGTTTATGTTAGGCTTCACTCTTGGTGTTGTACATTCTATGGGTTTGGACAAATGGACGAGTATAATGACACATGCCCATCATTATAGCATCATGCAGAATAGTTCCACTGCCCTAAAATTCTCTGTGCTCCACCTTTTCATTCCTCCCTCCCCCACCTCCATTCTTAGCAATCATTGCTCTTTTTCTGTTTTCATAGTTTAGCTTTCTCTCAGAATGTCATATAGTTGGAATCATACAATATACTTTTAAGTTTGGCTTCTGTCACTCTGGTTGAGTAGTTCAGTTGGTTAGAGTGTCATCCTGGCACACCAAGGTTACAGGTTCGATCCCCAGTCAGGGCACATACAAGAATCAACCAATGAATGTATAAATAAATGGAACAACAAACTGATCTCTCTCACCTCTCTCTCTCTCTCATCAATTTTTTTTAAAAACTTGGCTTCTGTCACTCAATAATATGTATCTAAGCTTCCTTCATGTCTTTTCATAGCTTGATATCTCCTTTCTTTTTAGTACTGAATAGTATTCCGTTGTCAGAATGTACCACAGCCTCAAACCATTTTTAAAGTCTCTGTTGATAGAGTCACTGAAGGAGATAGAGCAGTCATAAGTTGTGGATTCAAATCCCAGATCAGGCTTTAACCTTGCCGTTGGTCAAGGGACTTGACTCTCTAAGCCTCAGTTGCCTGGTCTGTAACAACCTCACAGAGTTGTTGAGATTATGAACCTGTAGAAACTAACACCTACACAAATTAACACCAAGGACACAGTGCTGAGAAACCATGTTATCTAAAATCATAGACTGTCAGAAAGTTTGCTTTTTGAAATCACAACAATTGTGAGAAAGGGACCTCTCACCTTTGCCTGGAGGGTCTAAGTCACTTTGACACAGGAAGCAGTCATGACTTAAAACCCAGGTGCAGAATTTCAAAGGGAAGTTTCAACAGATAACATTGCACATTTATCTTAACCTTGTAATTTCCAAGGAAACAGGACCCTGTCTCTTCTTCTCAACCTAGGCATAATGTTGACTCAATTGCATAAACTCTGCTTTGCCTTGGATCCATCAGAAAACTGCTTAATATAAATTTTACCTAAGCTTCACCTTTCCCTAAATCCTATATTAAACCTGTCTCTTCCTTTGATGAGGTAATACACCGTTCTTCTGGAGAGCTCTTTTTTTTTTCTTTTTAAAGAAATATTTAATGAAGTGACTCAAGGGAATTAAGTTTAAATGATTCAGCATTGATATTAGAAATGTACATCAGAAATGTATAAAAATTGAATATAAATACCCAAGTATAAGGAAATAAAAACAAAAATACTCTAGTATATGGACATTTATAGTTACACATGGATACAAATACAGATTCAACACATATGTCGATTCTAGGGGAGAAATCTAAGATGCTAAAACTATCCTCAAGCTTTATAAACAATGCAAAATAGGTTTCAACAACATTCTACAATGTAAAGGCCCTAATTTAAATGCATGATGTTGTCATGCTAGAAGCATGGTTGGTGTTACGAACTGAATGTTTGTGTCCCCCTCCCCCAAAATTAGTATGTTGAAACCTAATCCCCAATGTAGTGGTACTTGGAGATGGTGCCTTTGGGAGGTGATTAGGGTGCATAGGGAGGAGGATTCGTCCTCATGAGGGTGGTGTCCTCGTAGTGCCCTCGTAAAGGAGGCCTCAGAAAGCTTACTTCCCCCCATTCTGCTGTGACCACTCACAAAAAAGGTGGTTGTCTATGAACACGGGATCAGGCCCTCACTAGACCCCACATCTGCTGGCACCTTGATTTCAGACTTCTGAGCCTCAGAACTGTGAAAAATAAATTCCTGTTGTTTACAAGCCACCCAGGCTGGAGTATTTTGTTACGGCTGCCTAAACCAACCAAGACAGTTGGTTTTAATTATAACAGATATCGACATAACATATTGGCTTAATAATTAAGGCATTGTGCATACACAGTATCTAACTGTGGAAAAAAATTATTGTTCGCTCTGATGGTTTAAACTCTCAGTCTTTTAATCATAATAGCTACACACATTTAAATGTTCCCACTTTTGCGGCAAGCTGAGTTTCATCAGAACATTGGTGTGTCCTTCTTGTTCTTGAACTGTATAAGGATTAAACTCGAGTGTGCATGTAATAATACTACATAATGTTTACCTGTGCCTGGTACACAGTAGGCATACACACACAAAAAAATTGTTGCTAGAATTCGTACATGATGCACCATGTACAGAAGCAATCACTTAGACAATTGGGATCTCGGTGTTTGCATTTAAATTCTGTCACTTTTTTTAATAGACTTAAGACTTGACAGGCGAAATGGACAGCCTAAAGCTGCACAGGTCAGTAAAAGTAGATAAATATCAATAAGCAAGTTAAGGGTAAAGACTAAGCGAACAGATTCAGGCACTAGGAGGCAGAGCTGAACCAATTTCTCTCAAGGTCCCGCCTCCGCCTGTTTGTCCCTGCCCTTATCTCCTCCCTGCCTCCAGCCCGGAGTGTAGTGAAGCAATTTCCGCCCTAAGAAGGGTGGGGCTTCCGCCGGCTGCTCTCGCGAGTACTAGCAGTCGAAACCGGAAAGGTGGTGGACATATTTGTTTCTAGCACTTCCTTTAGGTTCCCTATCATAGTTCCGCCCTCACTATGCCCACTTCCGGCCAGTAAAGCCACTTCCACTCAGAAGAGGGGTGGGTCATCGCCCCTGGAGACAACGGAAGTAACTAGGTCTTTTTTTTTTCTGTCCACCGAACTTCATAACTTCCGCCATCACAGTGTCCTCAGCTGCTATTTTGATCAACGCAAACGAAACCAGATCTCCCCAGCTGAAGACAAGAACGCTCTCTCCTCTCTCTTATGCTCCAGGAGGAGGGACGGAGAAGAAACAGGTCTTCAGGCCCGTCCCCCCTAGCTTTTTCCTTTGCCTTCCTAGCCCCTCACTATACACCCTCCCACCTCGACGGAAGCGAAGCCCCATTCGCCCTCAGATAGGCGGAGCCGCCTTTTCAACCCTGTTCTCGCGAGCTGTCGGACTTCTCGCGAGACCCGACGCCCGACTTGTGCGCCCGGGAAACCCCGTTGCTCCCTTTCCCCTGGCTGGCAGCGCGGAGGCCGCACGGTAAGGAAAGCGCTGTGGGTCGGGCAGTGTGCGAGTGGCCAGGACCCGACACCCCAACCCGAAACGCATGCCTGGGAGCTCCGGGGTGTCCGCGCGGCGTCGCCCCGCCCCCTGAAGTTGCAGCCACGTGCGAGCGGCAGGCCCGGACATGCCGGCTCGGCGCGGTGCGGGAATCGAGACTGGGCCTGGTGGGCAGCCGAGAGTGCGGGGAGCCCTAGAATCAGAGACTGGAGTCATACAGCGTCTCTGCAAACGCGGGCGGAAGTCAGGGGAGCGCAGCGGTTTAGGTCGCGCTGGGGCCTTGTCGGTCTTCTCCACCAGTTCCCGTGTTCACGTGCTTGGTCCTTCTCGCAGATGCCCGGAGTTACTGTAAAAGACGTGAACCAGCAGGAGTTTGTCAGAGCTCTGGCAGCCTTCCTCAAAAAGTGAGTGTGGGGCAGGGGTTCCAAGTGAGTGGGGGCTGTGGCCTTTGCCTGACCCCTGGGTCCGCAGTGCCCCCTCCTGGTAGGGGAAACTTGGTGGAGGTCTCAGTTGGAGCCCACCCTTTTCTTCATGAGGCGCGGGTTGTGTTTGAGTTTCAGCCTCTTTGTCTATATTCTGGGACACTTCCAGCTCCTGTTAACCTATAGTCCTGTGGAGAGAAGGGGCTTGTGGTGGAGACTGCTGAACTGTGCTTTTTTTGCCGTCTTGGTCCCAGGTCCGGGAAACTGAAAGTCCCTGAATGGGTGGACACTGTCAAGCTGGCCAAGCATAAAGAGCTTGCTCCCTACGATGAGAACTGGTTCTACACGCGAGCTGGTGAGGAAACTGGGGCCTTTGGTCGGGTGACCGTGGCACGGGCCATACTTCTGTCCCCTCTCTGAGCTCTTACTTGCCCCTCAGCCCCGGACTGCAAGAGAGCAGAAACCTTTGACTGCATGCTTTGTGTGACGTTCAGTAACTTCATGCTCTGAATCTTTTCTTCCTTTGTAAGAGGTTTGTGTGAGGACCAGCAGCTTTCTCCGATCCTCACGGGAAACCCAGGAACAAATGAGTGTCCGTGTTTTTGCTCGGAGGCGGTTTGCTCTATACGTAGGCATTATTCATTTTCCGTCTGTGGGTCCCAACTTGCTGAGTTCAGATCCGTCTCTACACTTAATTTGTGGCCTCCATCTGCCTGCACCTTTCTTCTGCATCTCTCATGTGGAGTTAATGATGTGTCAATGCAGATTATTGCTGGGTCAGATGGATTGAGTGCAGATAAACTGCTTTAAAATATGCTTGCCTGTTGCAGAGTAGTCATTGAAGAAAAGTCAGCTGTCTTATTTTGATTGCTCAGAGCATCACACTAGCTGTCTCCCGGTCTCTAGCAAGTTATTCCTAAGTGGTTTGGGAATCTGGCGAGTCCCAAATGCTCAGAAAACTTTACAGTCAGCCTGTGACCATTTGCCAGCTCTCTCTCTTATTAATCTTCCAATAATGACAACTTGGAAGGATTACAATGTAGCCCCTGACTTCACAGGGCCCGTTCTCACCTGTTCTTGACCTTTCAAGTTTCTCCAAACTGTCACTCCCAACCTCCCTCTTCTGAAGTATGGGGTCTCCGTCCTGGCCAAAGCTTGTCTTCAAATGGGGGATTGGTAGAAGACAGTCTTGAAATTGACGGAACTTCAGAATGGCCGGAAAGAGTTGCCTTGGGTAGAGCTGCCCGGCACTTTAGAACGTGTGTTTTGCAGGTTGGTGGTGCGCTCACGTGTTAGATGTCCACGGGGTCTGCTCTGTTTCAGGCCCTGGACTGGGCACAGGTGCCAGTATGACTGAGCCACAGCCTCTGGCCCCTAAAAGGTCAACTTTGTGAGGTGGGGAAGGTAGGTGGCATATCTGCCCACCCACTGCTGTGCTTTTAGAAAGAAAATGGAGTTGGCGAGGGGAAGCTGACTTCCCTGGGCTCGCAACAGTGATGGGACCTGGACCAGCCACCATCCCATTACCCGTCTTGTGAGGCAAGGCCCTCTGGTCCTGAATGTTCTTTGGCAGTGCCCCAAGAGTCAGTGGGTCAGGGCAGCTTTGGGTCTAAGATTTGGAGAATCTGATAGCTTTTCCCACTTGATCAGGTGAACACACGTGCATATTTTAATCTGTACCTATCAAAAACTTCCCAAGCAGACCTGATGGTTTCTCTATTTTTATAGTTGACATCAGAGACAGTTCTCCCCACCCTGTCGTCCCTGGAGGGGAGTGGCGGCTCCAGCTCTTTTCTGGCAGCATTTGATACTTTATTTTTCAGTGGAGAGAGATTAGCAGGAAATTGGGTCGAGGCCCTGAGTGAGTCTCATTTTCTGTGACCCCCTTTCTGCCCACCACATGCCTACCCTCCTGGTCTCCCTTCCTTGGGGTTTCCAAAGCTGCCGTTTTGACCTCGCTTTCCCAGCTGCTCTGTTGGCAGAGTGGTGGTCCTACACCATGGTCTGTTGTGAACGTTTTCGTTGGGGTACAGCCACGTCCATCTGTTTGCACCCAGGCAGAGACCAAGTTATGGTTTCGGCAGACCGCATGGCCTGCACAGCCAAATCTTAGAGGTGTTTACTGTCTGACCCTTTACAAGAGAAGTTTGCCAGTCTCTATTTTACAGTATAGACCGCACCCGCCTAGTTCAGTGCTCGGCTTATACTCTGGACAAGTTGGAGTCACAGGAGATTCTTGTTTACCAAAGAGAAAACAGGGACAGGCAGGTGAAGTGGCCCTGGGAGGGCAGAGCAGGATCTGTGCTGTTTGCCTTTTCTCTTTTTCTGGATCATAGGGGTTTGCCTCTTTCACCACCTCAGTTTTAGGGTGATGGCCGTGAGGAGGGGTGTAAACTCTGGGGTGGGCAGGGCTCTTTGAGGGTGGGCTAGAAGAGGGACAAGGCTGTAGGAGTACGGAGTCCCTGGGCAGTGGCGTGTGGGGTGGAGTGAGGTATGGCTAGGAAGAACCTGTGTCGGCAGGAAAGGTGGCAAGGAAAGACCGTTGGGAGGGGGTGCACTGTGGCCCTGGGCAAGCATCATGATCTCGACTCTCAAAATGGGCCGCTTGAGAGCAGGGTGAGATTTCAGTGTGTATCTTACTGAGCACCTGCTTAGTTGGGACATCTGAACGCGCTTTATTGTAGGTTGGGCGGTCCACTCTGCATGGGGCTGGGTGCCTAACTCCTGTTGTGTC
Source organism: Macrotus californicus (assembly GCA_007922815.1). NCBI lineage: Eukaryota > Metazoa > Chordata > Mammalia > Chiroptera > Phyllostomidae > Macrotus > Macrotus californicus. The sequence goes on along the minus strand of VMDR010003078.1, from coordinate 41,606 downwards.
TGTGGAAAGAACAAGGCCTGGGAGACATTACAGGAGCAAGTCGAGGGCTGATCATTGTCAGGGAAGTGATTTTTCCCCTTAGAAATTTAGCAGAGGAGGGGTCAAGAGCAAACTGCATCTAGGAGGCTTCCTTCCCCCACTTTGACTAAGTAGGTCAGGACGGGGCCACTAATCTGAACTTAAAACCGGCAAGTGAGATGCCGAGCTGTGAAGACACCTGGCACAGCATTGCTTGGTCAGCCATGTGCTCGGCGCCCTGTGTCCCTCCTAGTGGCCTAGCAGGATGTGCGTCTGCTCTACCGTGACTGGACTTACGGTGGGCAGGGGCCCTACATGCTCCCTCCTTCACTATTGAGGGGCAGGTTGCCACCCCAAGGAGCAGAAGGCCATTAGAGGGACCAAAGAACCAGCCATTAGTGACAGCACCTTGCTCACTCTGGCCCTTGTAACACCAGTGGGGGCGGCCTGGATCTGTGTGGGTTCAAGGCCACTTCAGAGGTGGGGTAGGGCCTGGGTCTCAAGGGCTGAAGAGAGGAGAGTGCAAAAGAGGCCAGTCTTTTGTAGAACTCTGTATTTCCACTGCTAAAGCTTCCAATTTGTGACATTAATGATCTTCCTCGTCCTCCTAATAGGCCAGGAAGATAATTATCACAAACTGGGGTGACAGGGGAGGGCCTTGTGACATCTGACAGCATGCCAGGTTATTTAAGAAAGTTTAAACCCAACCTACCCCCTTGAAGGAAATAACAGGCTTTCCAAGGAGGGTGTTCTCTGCCCATCGCTACTCAAGTAAGCACAAACCTGAGAGAGAGAGGCAGGCTGACGCAGCTGATGAGGAGCAGGATTGAAATTCAAACTGGCTACTGGGCAGCTCGGGGCTGGGACTGGTCAGGGTGCTGGTCCCAGCTTGGTGAGACCAAATTTCGGCATCTCGTTTCTGGTGGGCAGCCTCTTCTGGGCATCTTAGGAGTGTTCACCTCACCCCCTTCCTGAGGCGTCCTCTGCCCATCTCAAGTGGGGAGGCTGATCTCCACCCTGAGCCAGGGACGGTGGGTGTTTGGGCACCTGTGCTGGCCTGAAAGGGTAGAGTCTTCCAGTGATGTCGCTCCTGGTAGAAAGATTGTGGGTGACGGCTTATACCAAGTGAGTTTCTTCATCCTGCCAGAGGGTGGACAGCTTGATGCCTGCAGGGCAGGGGAGTAGAGGGTAGGGTGAGGGGAAGTTTGGGATAGGAAGGACCAAGGAGAGTGGTTTGTTTGTTTTTTTTAAGTGAGTAGAGGCAGTGAGTACACAGAGAGGCTGGACTGTGTACCCCCGAAAGCCCAAGGCTGAACCCTGGCAATCGGAGGGCAGGGAGGACAGGGACGAGGGGTGTGAGAGAGGTGCTCTTGGAGCAGCCCCTGGAGGGAAGGAAGGCAGGCCCCACTTGCTGCTCAGTCTCAGCCCATCCCCAGCTCACAACACTGGAGGGTTACCTGGCTCTCAGCAGTAAATAGTTACAGCACTAGCCTCTGGGGTGGCCTGGGGTTCCTGCCCTTTGTGTCCCGGCCAGGCAGGGCCCTGTGATGACTGAAGTCTGGGCACTTTGTACACCTCGGCCCCAATTCCTTTAAACCTTAGTGGCCCCCTGAGGTAGAAAACCAGAACAGTCTGGAGGAGCTGTCCCTCCAGAGTTGTGTGACAAGAGGCCAGTGAGTGCCCTCTAGTGCCTGTTTTCCTTTTTTCAAGGACAGCAGCGCTTGACACATTCACATGGAATCCTCACAATTATCCTTGTCTGTGAGACGGTTACCCCTAGTTCTTGGATGGGGGTCGGTGCCTTATCAGAGCCAAGTGAAAGCATTTCCAAGGAGGCTGGCAGGGTGGACCAGGGACTTAACCCAAGTCCACAGAGGGGGTGATGCACAGTGCAGGTTGGTAACATCCACTGCATAGGATCTCAGCCCTGTCCCCCTATTCTACCCCCACCCCAGTCTTTCCAGGGGTTGAGGGCTCAGAATTGCACTCAAGTGGCCGTAGGTCCCTTCTCCATTCTTCTGCCCCTCTGACATATGGAGACGGGCAGTTGTGGCTTAGACATTTGCTAGGCTCTACCCATAGACCCTCAGATTCAGCCCCAGCAGGATGGCTCTGGCACTCCCTCCACTCCCTGGGTGTCCTGGGCTGGGCCCAGGGTACAGCATGGCTTGGCCATGTGAGAGTAAGGGTCAGATGCTGGGTCTTAGTGTGTGTGCTCGGCCTCCCTGGCTATGAAACAGAAAATTGTCTGCCTCACACAGAACAGTCTGTGTGTTGGGGCCCTTCCCTCAAGTCTGCCTTGCACCCCACCCAGCTTCCACAGCGCGGCACCTGTATCTCCGGGGCGGCGCTGGGGTTGGCTCCATGACCAAGATCTACGGAGGACGACAGAGAAATGGTGTCATGCCCAGCCACTTTAGCAGAGGTTCCAAGAGCGTGGCCCGCCGGGTCCTCCAAGCCCTGGAGGGGCTGAAAATGGTGGAAAAGGACCAGGATGGGTAAGCAAGGAAGGGAAAGCTGGGAAAGGGGGGTCATGGAGGAGCCTTGGGGCCAAGTCACCTATAATGAAGTTAGTGAGGGTCATCCCACTCCCCCCACGCAGAGGTGCCAGGTCTGTCTTTGCACAGTCTGAACCTGCCCCTCAGGTGGACGGGATTCTGCAGAAAAGCGAGCAGCCAAGGGCCTCGCCCCGACCTCTCTAGCTGACTGCCCTGGGCTCCAGGAAGGTAATTTAGCGACTGTCCTCTTTCATTAGCCTGCTCGTTAACTGCCCAATTGATTTTTTGGGGGCTTTTGATCTAATGCTTGCACAAACGACACCCTGTCAGCTCCGGGGAGGGGGCCCCCCTTCTCTCCCCCAAGCTCCTTAGAATGCAGCCCACTGGGGCCATGTGTGGGACTTGGCTGGCAGCACGTGGTCCCATGGCCGGATGCCTTTTTGGGGAAGCCCAGCTCACATGCAGCCTGGCGGGGAGGGTGGTTGATAGCCTGCCCTCGGCGGGGGCTGCATGACCCTTCATCTCACCACTCCCTTCTCCCTCCCAGGGGCCGCAAACTGACACCTCAGGGACAGAGAGATCTGGACAGAATCGCCGGACAGGTGAGGCCTGGGTGCGGGCTGAGGCCGAGTCCCTTCGTCACTACTTGGGCTTTTCCCCTAGCCTGGGTTTTGTCAGATAGGAATTTCCTCCCCTGGCCCTGGCTGGTGTGGCTCTGGATTGAGTGCTGGCCTGTGAACCAAAGGGTCGCTGGTTTGATTCCCAGTCACGGCACATGCCTGGGTTGTGGGCCAGGTCCCCCAGTAGGGGGCACGCAGGAGGCAACCCTCTCTTTCTCCCTACCTTTTCCTTTTTCTAAAAATAAATAAATGAAATCTTTCTTTAAAAAACAATTTCTTCCCCTGGAGGGCACAGCCTGGGCTGATGGGGGTCAGAGCGGGGCTTCCCTGGGAGCAGGCAGGAGAAGGCATTTCTGACTCACTTTTTTGCTAGATCTGGAGTGAAGAGAACCCAAAGATTCAGATGGGTTGCTTCTCATGCAGGGCATCAGCCTTACCCAGATTCTGTCTTCAGTGTTTCCTCCCCACTCTTCCTGCTTACTGGGCATCAGGTCTCCATCCTGATGGCTGGCTGGCTGGACACCCTGGGGCAGAGTTGGTTCAGCTGGAGCTAGTCTCCCTGTTGGTAGAGGGATCTACTCTTGCTTACCTCAGGGTGGTTAGGATTAGGATTCAGTGAGCTGCAAACAGCAGGAACCCCATCCCCTAGCACAAACCAGCAACAACCTTGTTGGTTCCTGGAGAAAGGGAGAGAAACATCAACTGGGTGCATTTCGAATGCCCTCAGCTAGGAATCAGGCCCACAACCCGGGCATTGCTCTGACGGAATCAAACCTGCAACCTTCCAGTTTGCAGGCCGGCACTCAGGCCTCCCAAGAGCCAAGAGCCTTGAAGTGTTTAGTCACTTCAGTCAAGTGTCAGAGGAATGGAAGGTGTTGCCCTCTGAGAGTCGGGTGGCCTGGAAGAAGGGGAGCTCTTCCAGAACAGGGCCTGGCACAGACATCAGTGTGAGGGCCAGGGCACTCGGCAATGTTGGAGTCCCACTCTAGTGCTCCTCCTCGAGTCCCAGTTGATGATTCTGTAAAAAGGTGAAAGGCCTAGGGTTGTGAGGATTCTCACAATATGAATACATGTGAGGCCATACACATCAGGAGGCCTGGTGTCCTCTGGGCAGTGGGTGGCTGTCATGAGGTGCCAGAATACAGACCCCACGAGTGTCCTCAATGAACTTCTTTCATCTTTCCCACAGGTGGCAGCTGCCAACAAGAAGCATTAGAACAAATGATGCTGGGTTAATAAATTGCCTCGTTCGTAATCCTGGTCTGAGTCTCGTGATTGGCTGCTCCTCTTCCATGTGGGGGCATGAGGAAGAAGGAGCCAGGGGTTCCTGGGGGGCTGTGGCTGCCAAATCCTGAGGCCCAGCCTTCCAGTTCAAACAGTTCTGCCCCAAGTGGGCAAGATACCTGGGCTGGGCTGGTGGGTAGGCTAGGACCCAGAAGCCCTTGCACCTCCCTCATACTGCCTTTGCAATCTCAGGAAATGAGAAATGGAGAGGCTATTCAAGCAGTAGCCCCAACTGAGTCCTGGGCTGCAGGAGTGACCCTGGCCCTTGCTGGAACAAAGCAGGAGGGGCCCTGGGGTTCCTGTGTTTCTTTGGAAGGAGGTGGATGCGGACAGCACACTCTCCAGCTCGGGTTGAACCATGCCTGCTGTGCACCTTTACATTGTCTACATGGTCAGGGCGGTCCTGCCTCAGCCCTTACTTCCCCACTGTCTGGCCTTGGGCCCTGCTGTGAACTGGAGCTAGGTGTACCGGCTCCAGAATTGCCATAGGACAGTTCAGAGGCAGCTCTGAGCAGGCTGGGACCTGACTGTCACACCCTGGGTGGGAGAGGTGGGGAAGCTGACTTCCTGCTTGCTTCACGTGGCTCCCCTTTCTACGACCCTGCTTGGCGATTGGCTCTCGGTGCCAATGGGGCGGGAGCTCTGCCTGTGATTGGGCCCCTGGTGTGGGCGGCAGAACCAAAGGGTGCCTGGTGGACAAGTGCAGAGCCACAGGGACGGTCTGCCCTCATGTGACCAGGTGCATCTCCTGACTGGGGAGAACTATAATGCTGAGCGTGAGCTGGCTTGGCCAAGGCCCCCAGTCCAAGTTACCCCTCAGATTGGACCCGTTTCCTTCAGGGCCAAGCCTGGCCTCTGAATCCCAAATAACGGGTTCAAATACCAACTCTGCCCCTAATTGTGCAACCCGGAGTAACTTACTGCTCCTCTGAGCCTTTCAGTCCTTATCTGTAGTGCCGCTTACTCCTGAGGCGTCCCAGAGATGCAGCGTTGAAAGGGTGCCTTGGCTCGGAGCAGCACGCCTGGCAGGCAGTCAATTGGTGTCACCCAATTTAAGACCGTGGTGTTCAAAGTAGAAGGAATATCAAACCAGAATCCTACACCCGGTGAGTAATGAAGCTGTCGTCCCTCCCAGCTCAGACGCTGTCAGTACTGGAAACTTTGTACTGAAAAACACTTAGAGCCTGCCACGTGCAAGGCGCTTTATAAATACTATGTATCATTTACACTCTGCAACCCTGCGAAGTAAGTGACAAAAGGCACCTGCAGGTTGGAGATGAAAAGTAAGTCACAGGCTGGGTAATTTTGTGATGTCCCATGCACCACTGTCCCTTGAGAGTGAGGGAAATGGTTAAATGAGGCCCAAAGTCACTCCTCGTTCTGGCCCGTTTCCTCTTTGACTGACAAATTGAAGACATTTCCAAGAGTTCACATGAGAACGCAATGCCAATCATCTGGTTGCCAAGCACAGCGCCAGACCCCAGGGGTGCCCGGTGAGTGGGACGTGGAGGCGCCCAGACTGTCCAGGACAGCCCTGAGAAGGGCCCGCAACCCTGCAGCTGCGCCTCTCCACCGCTGGGCGGCAGTCGAGGGCCTAAAAACCGGCTCAGCCACTGAACGGATGACGAAGGAGGCGAATTTCTAGGGCCGCAGCCTCTGATTCCAGGCTTCTTCCTTAGAAGGGGGCCATAAGGAAGAACTGAAGCACAGAGGGGCTAATGACCTGCTATATACATCGAGGGTCCCCACAGAGCACTTGGGGCCCTGGAGGAAAAGGGGAGAGGGCTGCCGGGCCAAAGAAGAGGATCTTCTCCTCGGAACCAAACACACTCACAGCCTCACAAGGTGGGGTGCTGTGCCCAGATTACAGGTGAAGAAACTGAGGCTCAGACAACTAGACCAGTCAGTTGGCAGAGTTGTGATTCAAACCCAGGGGTGGTGATTTGAAGGCCATGCTCTTTTGTGAGGGTGGCTTTTCTAAAAATTATGAAATACTTCAAACAAGCAAAACAGTGTACATGATAGTGTGACGAACACTCATGAGCCCACCACACAACTTAAGAAATAAAATGAGGCATAAAATGGAGATGGTCCAAGCCCTCTGTGCACCCTTCCCAGTCACAAGCTCCTGGCTTCCCCCAGAGGTGACGCCTCTCAGGGACTGCTGTCACTCCCCCTTGTGAGTCTACACCTTCACTACAGACGCACGTGCCCCTAACAGCACATAGTGTTGTTTTGTCTTTTGAAAACAAATCAGCTGTATCATGCTCTTGTGCCTTCTCATTTTCATGGTTTTTTTTTAGATGCAGCCCCATTGACACGGGAGGCTCTGCCTCTCCTTTTGCGTGCCCTTCTCTGTTGGAAGGCAGCACCACAGTGTGCACACCCATTCTCCTATGCGTGGGCTTTCGCTTGTTTCCTGGTTTCTGCTACAAAAAAATCGCCTGGCAATACATTTTTTTCCTTTGTGTCTCCTTATACACGTGGATGTGTGATGGTCCCCTCACTGCTGCCTGGAAACATCTCAACAACCTCGCATCATTCCCACCCCCACCCCTCGGACCTCATTTCACTCCCGTCTGACCTAAAATGATGCTCAGAGGAGCCTGGGCACATGCAGTGACTTTGAAACCCTGCTCCAACACCAGCCACCAGGCATGTGACAGTGACAGCATCCACTCTCTGGGCCTCATCTTCTCCTCTGTAAAATGAGGTGAGGTGGGACTTGTCCACTTGTCGGGAGGCTGACTAAGGAATGCCCACCATGGCTATTCACTCTTTGGATACAGGGAGACATCAACTCATGCCAACACTAGGGACATACCCTTATCCTAATCTCTCGATTAAAAATGCCAAGGCTTGGGACTTCCACTCAAAATGGTGGCATAGGCAGACATGGCTTGCCTCTTCACACAATCACATCAAAATTACAACAAAAATATAGAACAACCATCACTCAGAACCATCAGAAATCAAGTTAAATGGAAGTCTGACAAATACGGAATTAAAGAAACCACATCCACCCAGACTGATAGGAATGTAGATGTGGAATGGGCTGGTCCCTCACCCACATGTGGTAGATAAAAACTAGGGAGGGATATCTCAGGAGCAAGGAGCCCCAGCCCCACACCAGGCCCCCAGCCCAGGGTTCCAGTGCCAGGAAAATAAGTCCCAACAACTTCCAGCTGCAAAAACCAGCGGGGATTGAGTTGGTAGAAGAAACTTCTGGAGCCCCAAGCAGTTCCTCTTAGAGAACCCACACATGGACTCACCTACTCAGACTCACTCCCCCTGAGCTCCAGTACCAGGATGGCAGCTTGAAAGGCACCAGTGTTATACAGGGAGAAACTGGAGAGTCTGGTATCAAGGAGAGCAGAGGCCATTGTCTCTTTTCTAAGCCTGCCCCACAGAGGACAGATGTGCCAAGCTGGTGCCATATCTCAGACTCCATCAACCTGGCTAACACCATTTGACCTGCCTTGGAGATCCCCAGAGGCTCTGCCCCACCCAACTTATGGGCCCACACTAGCTGCTTTTCCATGTGAATGTCTGGTCTTGTTTCATGCTTCACAATTTCCTAAATCCTCTCAGAGGAGCAACAGCTGGCCTCAGTGAGCCCCAGGCCTGGCACTAGCAGCAGCCAGCCTAGATTCACAGCTTGGCTTCACTTGGGAATCTCCAAGCCCAGCACAAGTAGAAGCCATCTCAGATTGCTCTATAGCTCAGGCAGGGTGGCCCTGGACAAAACACAGGTTGGGATTGATCTTGACCTACACCACCCAGGAAACTTCAGGGCCAGCACACCCAGTGGACACCTACACACCATATTGGAATACCACCACACTGCCCCTGCACAGCTGATCCTCCATGGAGGGTGGACATTGGTAGTCAGTGGTCACAGCCAATCCTTGCTGCTTACTGGCCTGGGTAAACCCCTCCCACTGATCTGCCAACAGCAACCAAGGCTCAACTACAAGAGGAGGGTGTACTCAACCAACATGGAAGTTGCACCTCCAGTACCCAGCTTGGGTGATAGGAGAGGCTATGCCACTGGACCCTACAGGACACCTACTATGTTAGGTCATGCTACCAAGACAGGGAGTCATAGAAGCTCTACCTAATATATAGAAACAAACACAGGGAGGCTGCCAAAATATGGAGACAAAGAAACACGGCCCAAATGAAAGAACACATTACAACAGTCCAGAAAAAGAGCTAAACAAAAGGGAGATAAGCAATCTATCAGATGCAGAGTTCAAAACACTGGTTATCAGGAGGCTCAAGGAACTTAGTGAGGACCTCAGCAACATAAAAAAGATCCAGGCAGAAACAAAGGATACAATAATTGAAATAAAGAACAATTTTCAGGGAAAAACAACAGTAGAGTGGACAAAGCCCAGAATTAAATCAATGATTTGGAACAAACAGAAGCAAAAAAACAACCAATCAGAACAACAAGAAAAAAAAATCCAAAAAAGATGAAGGTAGTATAAGCAGCTTCTGGGACAACTTCAAGAGGTCTAATATTCGCATCATAGGGGTGCCAGAAGAAGAGAAAGAACAAGAAATTGGAAATCTATTTGAAAAAAGTAATGAAAGAAAACTTCCCTAATATGATGAAGAAAATAGACATGCAAGTCCAGGAAGCACAGAGAGTCCCAAACAAGATGGATGAAAAGAGGCCCACTCCAAGACACATCATCATTAAAATGCCAAAGTTTAAAGATAAGGAGAGAAACTTAAAAGCAGGAAGAGAAAAGCAGTTAGTTACCTACATGGGAGTTCCCACAAGACGGTCAGCTGATTTCTCAAAAGAAACTTTGCAGGCTAGAAGGGGCTGACAAGAAATATTTCAGGTCAAGAAAAGCAGGAGCCTACAGCCAAGATTGCTGTACCCAGCAAAGCTATCAGTTAGAATTGAAGAGCAGATAAAGAGCTTCCCAGACAAGAAAAAACTAAAGGAGTTCTTCATCACTAAACCATTACTTTTTAAAAAGATTTTAATTATTTATTTTTAGAGAGAGGAAGGGAGCAAGAAAGAGAGGGAAAAAGACATCAATGTGTGGTTGCCTCTTGCACACCCCCAACCAGACTCCCAGCCTGCAACCCAGGCATGTGCCCTGATTGGGAACTGAACCTTTTGGTTCACAGGCCAGCACTCAATCCACTGAGCCACACCAGCCAGCGCACCAAACCATTATTATATGAAATGTTAAAGGGACTTACTTAAGAAAAAGAAGATCAAAACTGAACAATAAAATGCACAAAAAAAAAAAAGTACATGTCTATGAACAATTGTATCTAAGACACAAACTAAGCAAACAAGAACAGAGACAGAATCATAGATACAAAGAGTGTTTTGATGGTTGCCAGAAGGGAGGGGAGTACAGGGGAATGGGTGAAGAGGTGAGGGGATTAAGAAGTACAAATAGGACCCTGGCTGGTGTGGCTCAAAGGATTGAGTGCTGGACTATAAACAGAAAAGTTACCAGTTCAATTCCCAGTCAGGGCACAAGCCTGGGTTGGGGGCTGGGTTCCCAGTTGGGGGCATGTGAGAAGTAACCAATCAATTGATGTTTCTCTCCCTTTCTCCCTCCCTTCCCCTTTCTCTAAAAATAAATAAAATCTTTTTTTAAAAAAAAAGGAAATACAGCCCTGGGTTGGGGGCTGGGTTCCCAGTTGGGGGCATGTGAGAAGTAACCAATCAATTGATGTTTCTCTCCCTTTCTCCCTCCCTTCCCCTTTCTCTAAAAATAAATAAAATCTTTTTTTAAAAAAAAGGAAATACAGCCCTGGCTGGTGTGGCTCAATGGATTGAGCACTGGACTGCAAACCAAAGGGTCGCTGGTTTGATTCCCAGTCAGAGCACATGCCTGGGTTGCAGGTCAGGTCCCCAGTCTGGGGCGCACAAGAGGCAAACACATATTTATGTTTCTCTCCCTCTCTTTCTCCTTCCCTTCCCCTCTCTCTAAAAACAAATAAATAAAATATTAAATTAAAAAAAAGGAAGTACAAATAGGTAGTTACAGACCAGCCAGGGGGATGTAAAGTACAGTACAGGAAATGGAGTAGTCAAAGAACTTACACATGCGATCCATGGATGTAAATAATGGTGGGGGGATTGCCTGAGAGATTGGGGGTGCTGGATGGAAGGAGGCAAAGGGGGAAAAACCAGGACAATTACAGTTTATTGATTATAGCATAACCAATAAAATATAATTTAAAATTTTTTTTAATGCCAAGACTCTTGGCATTTTGGGAAAGGAAAGCCACTGCTTAGTCATAAATAGGCCTGCCTCCTTTATTCCTCGTGAACATTAACAATAACCAACATTTACTGAGCACCTAGTATGTGGCGGGTGGTGTGTTCCGGGCTGTGCATGCACAATGCCTGTCCACAAAGTGAGGACACAGAGGCTCAGACAGGTACAAGTGTTTGCCCCAGGCTAGTAGGGGCAAAGACTAACAAAACTCAGAGTGGCTGCCCTGACCACCTGCACACGGCAGGCAACCCGTGAGGGGCGAGGCCATGAACTAACGTCTTTCCCCCACCCGAGCAAGCTCCTCTCAGGGGAATTGTGGCCACCACAGGTGCAGGGAGCAGTTCCTCTCTGCTCACAGCCTGAAGCACACTAGCAGGAGCTGCCCTGAAGGGCCCAGCATTGGGGTCAGCGGGGCCCATCTCCGGCAGGGCTGGGCAGGAAGTAGGGTGGAGTCTGGGGCCCACCGAGGTGGGATCTGGTACCCTAGAACTGCTGCATACCCAGACGAACCAACCCACGGGTAGAAGATGCCTGGGGGTCCCGGAGTCCTGCAACCCCCGCCAGGGACGATCTTCCTCCTCTTGATCTGCGCTGCTGGCCTGGGTAGGTGGCTAACAGAAGTGTATGGGAGAAGGGGTGGAGGGAGGGGGATTGGGGAGGCCGGAGAGAGAGCACAGGCAGAAGGAAGGGCTTCAGGGAGTGGGGCAGAGAGGAGCCAGGAGGAGGGGAGCGGGGAGAGGCTGAAACTCCTGTTGAAACTCCGTCTGTCTGTCCCAAATAGGTCTAGGGGAGGCTGGAAGGGGCTCAGTTATATTGAAGGGGCATCCACCACCCCATGGAGGGAGGCAGGGGCCAGAATTGCCTTCCCTACCCTGTCCCACAGGTCGAAATGAGGAATTAAGATGGCCCTTGACTGCGCTTCAGAGCTGGGGACAGGAGGGGGTCTGGGGGAGCACTCAGCTTCCGGGGGAAGAAAAAGCTCTCCCTTTCACTCCCTCGAATCCCAATTGCCCACCTGCTCCCTACATAGGAGCCCCTTCTAGTGTTGGGGGAGGGATGCCTCATGACACCACCCTCCCCAGCCTCCCTCAGCAATGCCAGCTGGTGGAACTGTCACCACCTGTTTGACTGAGGAGTTCAGAGAGGAAGCTGGTCACACAAGCTTACACTGGGAGCCAGGATTAGAACCCGTGACCCTGAGGTTGCTGTCTCTTTCCCCACTTCTTCCTCCTTGTTTCTTCCTCACCTCCCCCCTCCCCCACAGTTAAAAGGCAGCACAGGCCTGTGGACCCGCCTGGGGCACTGACAGCTGGGGCTTCCCAGAGCACCCAGGCTGGGCCACTGGCCCTGCTGAATCTCTCCCCTAATCCCCAGCCCAAGGACTAAACTCACCCCTGACCCCCAGGTTGACACATGTGAGTTACAGAGAAAGAGGGGCGAGCTCAGAGACCCAGGACGAGGCCGACCCACAGACGGGCCCAGGGGAGGGGGGGGTGGGGTTTGAACTCCCAGCCACTCCTGCTGCCCTGGGGCTCTGCTGTCCCACTTGCAAAGATGGCATAATGAGAGAACAGTCTTCTAAGGGTTTTGTGAAGATTACGTAAGATAAAGTGTCGGGAGCAGGGCTGGGCTGGGAAAGGTAGATGAGGAAGGCCTTCTGGAGGAGGTGATGCCCAAACTAGCTGTGGAAGTCACTGCCTGGGCAGAGGCACTCTGGCACCGGGGAGACAAGTATCCAGATGCAAGAAGTGGCACTGGAGAGGGGAGTAGGGACCCCTCAGGGGTGTGTCAGCACCCCAGGTGTCTCACTCTCCTCCCCAAGAATGTCCTCAACCCCCCAAGGTGTGTTCTCTCCCTCTCCCCAGGGGTCTCTCTCTCCTCCTCTAGATAGCCCCTCACTCCCTGTCCCAACACTGCATGTCCTTGTACCCCCCACCTCCCCGTCCTTCCCTAGGGGTGCCCTCATACTCCCCCCCCACTCCCCGACACACACCTAGAAGTGGGGCAGGTGCGGGGGCCAGGGCTGCAGTCTCTGTGCCCATCCAAGGTCCCCGACTCGTCCACCTCTCTGCAGGCCCAGGGGGCCAGACCCTGTGGGTGGACTCAGGCCCAACATCGGTAACGGTGAATGTGGGGGACGAGGCCCGCCTCCCGTGCCTGTACAATAGCAGCCAAGGGAACACCAATGTCACATGGTGGCAGATCCTCCAAAGCAACTACACGTGGCCCCCTCAGTTCCAAGGCCTTGGCAATGGCTCAAAGGGCGAGCTGATCTTTCCACAAGCATCTAAGAACAAGACAGGCCTATACATGTGCGAAGTCACAGAAACCACCACCACCGCGGTGACTGTCAAGCACTCCTGTGGCACCTATCTCCGCGTGCGCGGTGAGTGCGGGTCCTGGCTCCAGGGCCCCAGCATTCCGCAGCTGGGGACTCTGGGCCTCCTTGTCTGTGGAGTGGGGACTTCCATGGGGCCTTGCTGGGGGGCCGGGCTGGGGCTGGATGGGCACAGGGCTCTGAGCAAGTACACCCTCCTCACAGAGCCAACCCCCAGACCCTTCCTGGACATGGGGGAGGGCACAAAGAACAACATCATCACGGCCGAGGGGATCATCCTGCTGTTCTGCGCTGTGGTGCCTGGGACACTGCTGCTGTTCAGGGTGAGCCACCTGGAACCAGGCCCTAGAGTCTAAGGGTTCCCACCTAAAACTTGGGAGAATGACAGCATCCACCCCACAGGGGCTACGGAGGGTAAACAAATTAATACAATGACAGAATTTTACATGGTGCTGGGTGGGGGTGTCCTTGCTCAGCCTTCCCTCAAGGCTGTCCTCACTGCCATTCTCCAGGAGTATTCTCACTCCACAGCCCCCACCCCTGCCGGCACCCCAGCAGGTTCCCTACTCTCCGTGGACCCAGAAGTGCTGGGGCCCTCCAGATGTAGCCAAGGCCACGGAAGAGGGGGGCCTAGGGGCCTCCCCGACTCTCTGACCTGCAGTGTCTTTAGGCCACAAGGCAACTGTAGCTACTTACTACCGTCCTGATGTTGCTATTACTGGAGAACAATTAGGCAGTGGAGACAGTCAAAACGACACTGGCCTGGGCCCAGAGAGACTGGCCTGGGCCCAGAGAGACTCGCCACTGACCCAATATGTGCCTTTGAGCAACGTCCCTTACTTGCTCTGATGAAGCACCTCCTGGCATCTAGAAGGGCCTGAAAATATATCTCCCTCCGCCGTTCCCCCACCCCCCACCCCTCACTGAGGCTCCCAATCCCTCACAGAAACGGTGGCAGAATATGAAGTTCGGAGTGGATACCCGGGATGACTATGAAGACGAAAATCTTTATGAGGTGAGTAGAGGGTTGGGACAGGTTAGGAGCAGGTGCTCTGGGGGTCTCATGGGGGCCCTCGTGGGGTAGGCCGGGGGCAGGGACCCAGGCATCAGGACACTGAGGCCCACCACTGTGCTTGCACCCCAGGGCCTGAACCTCGATGACTGTTCCATGTACGAGGACATCTCCAGGGGCCTCCAGGGCACCTACCAGGACGTGGGCAGCCTCCACATCGGAGACGTCCAGCTGGAGAAGCCGTGACTGTGACCAGCCAGCCTGGCTGGCCCTGCCTGCTGTGGTCCCAGCTCCGGTGTCTCCCTCTTCCCTGGAACTTGCTCTTTTCACAGTCGTTCCCGGAGTGCCCTGCGTGGCCTTCCCCCTTGGGAGGCCTGCTCTTCCTCCCTCTAGATTGTCCTCCCCTCTGATGCCTTTTCCAGGCTCCCACCCACTCACCCACCCAGCTGGTAACGAGCCCTTAATTGCTGCCTCTAGGGGACTGATTGTAGCAGCCTCGGTGTCACCTCTCCCCTCCTGGCTCTGGCACGGCCACTTAGCAATAATAAATGCTTCCCAACTGCAGATCTTGGCAGGAGTCGTGGATCTCTTGGGGACCCAGGCGCCCAGGGCCTCCAGCCCCTCCTCCCCGAGACCCACGATTCTGGGCCCCCGGCTGCTGCCCACCCCCCACTGCCCGGCCAGGTAGCCGGTCTTGGCTGCCCCCCACCCCCGAGGGAAACAGAGTGTCGTGGGGAGGGCTCCTGCCCAGGCCATGTCTCCCCTGGGAAGGGGGCACACACGGGTGAATGGAGGTGACCCTATTTATGCATGCCTATTTCAGTCCCAGAACCACAGGGGACTGCCTGATGGGGCTGGCGCCGGACTCCTCCACGGCTGCCCCTGCCCTCTGCGAGTGGACTTGTGGCAGGGGACTTGGAAGGGGACAGAGGGGACTTGTGGCCCTAGCCGGAGGGGCAACGGCAGGCACCGAGATGCAGAGTTAGTTCCTGGGACGGAGAGGGAGGCTGGGACGCGGAGGGGCAGCAACGGACGGAAAGGAGAGTCCACGGACATGGAGAGGAGAGCCGCAGGCGGGGAAAGACAGGCCCGGGATGAGGGGCGGGAAGCGGAGGGCTCCGAGGGGGCGGGGGCAGGGGCGCGCCCGGACCGAAACCCTGGGCGGCGCCCCGACGCAGAGAGCGGGAGGGGACCGCGCCCGGCACGCCCACGGGCCGGCCCCGCAGCGGGGAGAGGTCGGGCCGGGCGGGCGGCGAGAAGGGGAAGGAAGCGGAGGTGCCGGGCGGGCGCGGGGCGCGGGCAGGAAGCGGGGAGGGGCGGCGGGCGGGGGCCTCCGGAAAAACGCCCCGACTTCCTGCCCCGCCGCAGCCAGGAAGCGGGAGCCGGGACCGCCGAGCCCGACCTCGGGCGCCCCGCCGGCCACCTCCCGCGCAGACACCAGGTACGCGTCCCGCCCGGCCCGTCCCCTCGGCAGCTCGGGGAGGTGGGAGGCGGGGCCGGGGCCTCAGTTTCCCCATCCGTCCAAGGGGCCCGTGCGGGGAGGCAGGGGGCGCGGCGGGCGAGGCCGGGGCGAGGCCTCCAGCTGCCCAGCGGGGGGCAGATGACCGCTCCCTCCGCGCGGGCGGGGAAACTGAGGCCCGGGGCCGACCCGGCGCGTGCCGGGGCGCACAGATCGGGAAGCCGAGTGCAGCCGGGCCTCGAGCTTGCAGGGGCCCCGCTGAGCGCCGGCCTCCGGCCCGTGGCCGCGGCGGGCGGCTGCGAGCGGGAAGCTGCGGGGCGCCTTCGGAAGCGTTTCGGAAGTCTCTTTTCCCGGGCGGTCCGCTGTGCCCCGAGAGCTGGGGTGCGGGGCGCGGGCCGGCGCTCTGCCCCCGTTGTACAGACGTGAAGACTGAGGCTCGGGAAGGGAGACCGCCGACTCCAGGTCTCGCCGCCGGTCGCGGGGACGGGCGCGCTCGGACCCCGGAGCTCCGCCTGCCGGTCCAGCCGAAAGTGTGCCCAGGGCGGGGGTGCGGGTGCGGAGAAAATTAACGCACGAGCGTTGAGAATTCGACTGGTCCCCGAGTATGGGAGGCGGCGGCCAGCCCAGTCCTGGGACTGAGAGGCCCGGTGACGCTGGAGAGCTCGGGGTGAGCCCTGGCGCTCCGGCTGAGACTGTCTGCTCCTCGGGCCGGCCTGGGGGCGGGGCCCGGGGGAGTGACGGGAGCAGGCGAGATACGGAAACGCCAGCCCTCCGAGGCAGCCAGAGCGGCCCCATCGGGCCAGCGTGGCGCAGTAGAGAGCTAGAGCAGCCGACAGGAGGAGTAGAGTCGCGGGGCAGGAGCCGGGCTAGAGCGGCTGGCGGGAGGAGTGGAGTTACAATCACAGGAGGGCTCTGGGGCGGCTAGAGCGACTTGGAGGCCGGGGTGGGGGCATCCCGGAGCCGGCGCGCTGAGGCTTCGGTTCTGGCAGCTGCGGTGGCTTCTCCGTCCCCGAGCAGGTGAGGCGCGCGGCCCCTGGCGGGCGTGAGACCCTGACTCCACACGTCCGCCCGAGCATCCCTGGCAGTGCACACAGCCACGTTTTCTGTAGAATTTGGGGCCTCTGTAGAATTTGGGGCCCCTGTAGACCCGCCACGTCCCGTGTAGGTTTGCGGGCTCGTGTACACCCGCCACGTTCTATGTAGATTACAAGATCCTACAGACTCCCCAGGTTTCTGCTAGCCGCTTATAGAGACCCGGCTCCTTACAGACGTGGGGTCCCCATGGATCAGTAGTATCGCCTAGAATTCAGGGCCCTGTAGATCCTGGATCTAGGCACCACCACAGGCCCCTATAGAATTCTGGTCCCCTTTTAAGTCTCCAGACATCCCATAGATTGGCTACTTTTCCTGTGGTTTCATGATCATGTGTGACCTTCAGATCCCTGTAGACCCTCCGTGTGTCAAATGGAATCTGGGCCCCTTATGGATGCACGTTGACTACTCTGTATTTTAGGTTCTTTAAGGCTCCCAGAGGTTCTTACAGACCAGGATCATCCCCTCAACATCTCATATAGACCCTGAGCCCTGCATAGAACCCAGGTGCCCATGTCGTCTCCCACAAGTGCCCACTTTGCCCTAGGATCCCCACCCCTAAACTTCTCTGACCCCAACAAGCCCCATGCACAGAGCACCTAAGGCCTTGTCGGTTGCCTACAGGTCCATCTGACAGCTTCAGTCTTTGTGGCAGCCCCTGACCCTCATCTCCTAAGCAGCCAATCCCCCACCCCCATCCCTCCTCAGCCCCAACCCTCTGTGGAGCAGCACTCCTGCCCAGGCCACAGGGCCCACATATCCCTGACTTTTCCATACCCCGTAAGGAAACCCAATGTGTCTCAGCTTTGACTCAGACTTTAGTTTCCTAAGGTTGGGTCCCCCTTGCTCTGGTAGTTAAATACACAGACTGTGAAGCCAGATGGCCTGGGTCTGAGTCCTGGTTCTGTCCCCCGTGGGCTGTGTCTGTGTCCCCCTCCCTGAAGTGGGGATGACAGTAACAATGACCACATGGGGTCGCTGAGAGGGTTAGACTGGTTACTACCTATGAAGAAGTAAAGCCGTGCCTGGCACACACTTAACGGCACTTAGTGCACGTTAAGCATTAGTTATTTCATATTCCTGTGATGAGGAATAAAGGAGATAAGACACGTCAAGTGCGTGATTTCAGGGCCTGCCTCACATTCACCCCAGATAACCTGTGTCCTCTCCTGTGCTCTTTTGGGACCTCCCTGCTTCTCTTGAACCTGTCCACTCCTAAGTGGGATGAGCGTGGACTCTCCATGTTCATGGTCATGTTTTCCAGCCCTGAAATTGCACCTGACAGTCTGGTGAAGGTTTCCACCTCTGATGGGAACAACAGTAGCCCGGGGTGCTTGTGCTGGCGAGGGCCAAGTGGGCTGCTGTGTGAGGAACACTCGGGGCGATGCCTGGCACCCTGTGAGTGCCGTGCAAGTTAGCTCTCGTAATAAAATAACTGCTACTATTTTCTGCCTTGGTTTGCAGTTTTATTCCTGTGAACATTTAACAATGCTCAAATCTTAAATTACCCAGCTTGGATGTCGGACAGATACCCTTTATGGAAAAGAGTAAAAATGGTGCCTGCTCTGGCGAACCCCTGGGGTGGCATTTGGACACCCCAGAAAGCATCACTGTTTAATGATCATGATCAAAAGCATAGCTACCGTTTATTGAGTGCTAGGGAGGCGGCCTGTGGACCAGGGAGACGGGTGGGTCTCAGGCGACTAGGATTCTAAATAGTCCTAGGCTGTGCAGGGGGGGAGAACGCCCTCCACGGGTCCACCCTGCCCCTGTTTCTACAGGTCTTCCCACCTGACATGGGCTCCTGTGGCATTAGTGAGACTAATTAAGGACGCAGAAGACCTCGGTGGGAAGACACACGGAGAAGTGGGGACTTTAAGGGAGATGATAGGGGAGAGAGAGAGAGATGAGGCAGCGACTCAGAGGGGTGCAGGGGCAGTGGCTGCAGAAACCAATGTGGGAAGACAGGCCGAGACAGAGGGAAAGGCAGGAAGCCGCAGAAGCAGGGATGGGCTGGAGGTGGCCAAGGGGGAGGGGAGGGCGGGGCCGCAGAGACAGTGGGAAAAATGAGGCAGGTCTGAAGGAAGGAAAAGAGAAAATGAGGAAAAGGAGAAGAGAGGTAAAGATGAGGTAGATTCAAGGGAAAGGCAGGCAGGGAGTACTGGCTGGGGAAAGGAGAGCCAGCGAGACAGACAGATGAGGGAGACAGACACACCTTGGGGATGAGCTGTCTAAGGACTGTTGCTTATTCTCCTCGGACTGGAAGCCAGAAAGATATCAGATTCCCCGAAGGAAAGAACTTCTGGGTCCAGGGAGTCTTGATCTCTGAGGGAGGAAGGTTCAGAATTTTGTTTTCTTATGTGGGGAGAGTTGGGGCTTGGAGGGTTTGCCACTGTGACTTCCTGTCACAGGAAGTGGGGCTGGAGGGTTCAGAAGCAACATCCTGCCCCAAGCCTGTCACAGATCAGAGGAGAGCCCCCACACACCCCAGTTTTATACCTCCTCCCTCCCCTGTAACCTTCTCAACTCTGCTATCCTGCAGGTCCTGCCTCCCCAGGGCCCAGCCCCCAGCCCCTCCTCCCTTGGATCCTAGAGTCTGAACCCCAGGCCCCTCCTGCATTAGGGGCCCAAAAGGGCCAGGCTCTCATGGACCCAGGCTCCTGGGACTCCAGCTTCTCCCCCAAGACTCCCTGCCCTTGGGCTCCCCGCCCTGGCTGGCCTCTGAAGGGCTCTTTGTCGCCACACAGAGGCCCCATTGAGCTGCGGAGGCCCAGATCGGGGAAGGCTGTTTACTCACCTTCACACCTGGGCCAGGAATCTGTGAGTAACCGCCTGGTGCCACCTCCTCCCATCCCCTAACCTCAGCCCCTCCTCTTCCCCCAGCCCTGCGGAGTCCATGGAGGCAGACAACGTCCTGGCCCGAGGGGCGGTGAGTGGAGAGAGCCAAGGGATGAGAGGACGAAGGGCGGGGGGGGGCGGTCTGTGAAGTGGGGAGCACTGTGGGCTGAAGCCAGTCCTCCCTTTCCGCAGGCCCCAGGGGCCCCCCGGCATGGCCTGGTGCCTGTCAGCATCATTGGGGCTGAAGATGAGGATTTTGAGAATGAACTGGAGACGGTGAGGGGGAGATGGAGTAGAAGAGCTTCTGTTCCCTGCTCCCTGGGCCCCCAGCCCCTCAAGTCCCATCCTCAGTGTCCCCTCCCACCTTAGGTCCAGTCCTGTGTCCGGGGATGCTGTCCCACTGCATCCTCTCCCTGCCCTTTTCTCTCAGCTCTTCATGGTCCCTCCTTCCTCATCCCCCCACCTCGTTCTTGATCCCACCACTTATGCTCCAGCCCCAGTTTTTACCGCTAGCACCCACTTGCGGCGCAGACCCCCATCCCATCTCTGCTGACTTCTGCCCTCATTGCCTCTCAGTATGCCATCGCTTCCTCCCTGCTCCCTGACACCTGTCTTGACACCGCCACCACAGCACAGACACCATCATCACCCCTCCCTCGAGCTTGGATCCACTGGACGCTCAAGGGAAGGGGGAAGGGCAAGCACAAGGTCCCTCTTCTGCCCTCCACAGTCTCACCCCCATCCCCACCCCCCAGAATGCAGAAGAGCAGAACAGCCAGTTCCAGAGCCTGGAGCAGGTGAAACGGCGCCCGGCCCACCTGATGGCCCTCCTGCAGCACGTGGCCTTGCAGTTCGAGCCTGGACCCCTGGTGAGGGCGGGACCGATAGGCACAGGGAGGGTGGGGCTGGGCCAGGCCACAGTGGGCAATGCATTAGGCCGGTGCAGATGAGCCGGGAGGGTCTAGAAAACAGATCGAGAAAGCAGATCTAGAACTGGAGAGCCAGAGGGACCACTGTGCGATCCAGACAGATTGCAGGCGCCCCATGTAAGTCTCAGTGCGCAGTGAGTGCCACCCAGCAGGGCTCTGCGGAGAGCAGCAGTCCAGAAGCCTGGCAGAAACCCCGCCTCCACCCCCCTTCTGTGCCTGTGCCAGCGCCACCCATCCACAACAGCACCCTTTCCCACGGACTGGAAACCGAGTCCCTCTCTCCGTGGCCTTGGCAGGTGCCACCAGTCAGTCATTAAGGGCTGGTGCCTGGGAGGATCCATTAGCCACCTCGGATCTAGGTGGCACAGCAGGCCCTGATTCGGGAAAAGCCACCACCCCAAGCAACCCGCAAGGCAGAGAGAACGAACGTAATGGATGATCCAGAAACCTCCTTTATCAGGCAGAAAACACCCGGGAGCTGCCAGCGCAGAGCCACACTGTGCAAAATACCTGGGAATCTAGAGAACCTGGCAGGTGGCAGGTGACGTAGGAAGGAAGAAGCTCTGTGAACGAGGGTCCCCTCCCAAGAAACCCCGTGCAGCCCACCACTGGCCGAGAGCAGGGTTAGTCAGGGCGCAGATCCCTAAAGATGAGACCAGCAGGAACGCCAAGGAGGGACATCTGGGGGGTGCAGAGAGCAGGGCATGTAGGCTGACGCCGAAGCTTCAGATACCGGCAGGAAGTTGCCTTTTCTCCAGAGAAGTGGCAGACCCTCCCCTGGTGCATGGAGGCTCTGGCCCTCTGGGGAAGAGGGACCCCCTCCTGAGCCTGGGGGCATCTAGAACTTGAGCTCCAGGACTCAGCTCAGGGCTGGTGCTGACGGCCCTGTCCTGGTGCGGTTGTAGAACCTGAGGCTTGGCCAAGGTGACTCGGATGGCCTCGTGAGAGTTGTCCTCACGCTGCTCCCTCACCTCATCGGCTGGGAGGCAGTGGTGGTCCCTTGGGCTGCTTCCCAATGGCCTTTCATGCTTTTTTGCTTTGGGGTAGGGGTGACAGGTTTGTTGAAAGTGTTTACATGGGCAGAAACAGAGTCCCATTCCCGCTGGGCTGAGTCCTTAGCACACTGAGACCGAGCCCATGTCCCTTACCTGACAAGAGCACCCCCCAAGGAGTCAGGACAGATTAGAGTCCCCACAGTGTTGCCAGCGTCACCCAGCACGGGGCTGACACGTAGGCAGTCCCAGAAAATGCTTGATGAATGAATACATGAGACCCCTTGTTCGCCTGTCTACTCACCCAGCCCCCACGGTGCTCTGGGCTCTGTGAGACACAAGCGAATCAGAGCCTACACCCCCCACCCCCACAACAGAAACCCTCGAGTTCCTCACAAGATTTCTAGGCAGTGGGGTGCAGTAGAGATGGGCTGGCTGGATTCCACGCCCAGCTTTGCCACTTCCTAGCTTTGTGACCTTGTGTGAGCTTCTTGAGCTCAGTTTTCTCATCTGTGAAATAGGATAGTGGTGCCCCTATGAGCTAACGGGTTCATGTGTACAAAGGGTTTAGGAGGAGTCTGGGATGTCCCTGTGCAGCTGGTGGTGGTGGCAGCAGGGAAGAGACAGAGTCACAGAGAACCATTCCACGGGGTGAAAAACTACCAGATGCTCATGGTGTCCCTGGGGAGGCCTTGAGAGAAGCAGGGCCTGGGTGTGGGGATGGGAGTCGGCGAGCACCTTCCTGGAGGATTTGAGCCCAAGGCTTTGCAAGGGGAGGTGTGGTCTGGGTGGTCAGGAGGGAGAATAGGCCATGTTCTGTCCCTCCAGCTCTGCTGCCTGCACGCAGACATGCTGGGCTCCCTGGGCCCCAAAGAGGCCAAGAAGGCCTTCCTCGACTTCTACCACAGCTTCCTGGAGAAGACCGCGGTAAGAGACACCTTCGAGGGGCCCTAGTCCCCTCTGCCTTTGACTCTGGAGAGCCACCTGTGCTTCCTAACCCCTACCCTGCTGAGGGCTACGTGAAGGGCAGCCCGGCCTGGGGAGCCCCCGGGCCAGCCTGGCCCCCTCCCGCCACTCCTCCCCTGAGACCAGCACTCCCGGGGCACTTAGGCTGCCATCGCATCATTGCCAGGCCCTCCCTTTCACTCTGTTCTCTCTCCTGAGCAGGTTCTGCGGGTGCCTGTCCCTCCCACAGTCTCCTTTGAACTCGGTAAGGGGAAGAGGGGACTTTGGGATGTGGGAGAGGTCTCTAGCCAGGCTTCCTAGGAGGTCCAGGGAGGGCCATGTGCCCATGCTACTCGGTCAGTGGAGATTCCTTCGTTCCTCCTGGCCACAGTAGAGCAGCCCAAGGAAGCATGACTGTTGGAGTCCAAGGGTGGGTGGGGAACCGGGGCCCGGGAAACTTGCCCCAGCCGGCACCTCTGTCCCTACAGACCGCACACGGCCTGACCTTATCTCCGAGGACGTCCAGCGGCAGTTCGTGCAGGAGGTGGTGCAGAGCCAGCAGGCAGCCATCAACCGGCAGCTGGAAGACTTCCGCTCCAAGCGGCTCATGGGCATGACACCCTGGGAGCAGGAGCTAGCCCAGCTGGAGACCTGGGTGGGGCGGGACCGAGCCAGCTTTGAGGCCCGGGAACGGCATGTGGCAGAGCGGCTGCTGACCCACTTGGAGGAGATGCAGTGAGTAGGGCCAGCCCCTCCTCAGCTGCCCCACCTGTCTCCGGGCCCCCTGCAGCCTCATGGCTCATTCCTTCGCAGCTTCCCTTAACTTCCGGGTCCCACAGCCCTGGCATTTTAGTGCATCTGGTTTTTCATCTTCTCAGCTTTGGGGTCTCTCCCAGTTCAGGCCTGTCCGAGGCTCATATTCAGGCCTGGTGCTTGTCACTTCTGTCCGCTGCCCCAAGATGGGATCGTCTTCCTCCCATGATCCTCCTTCCCGTTGCTTCGGCAGCACCCTCTCTGCCCCTCCTCTGTCCTGTCCCAGCCTCAAAGGGACATCTACCTGGACATTTGTGCTAGGTGGACAGGGACCCCAGACTTAGCAAACCTGTCTTCTCCTTCCAGGCACACCATCTCTGCTGATGAAGAAAAGAGGTGATGGAAACAGAGAACAGCCCAGCAGGCGCTTTAGTCTCCGGGTCCCAGGGAGGAGGCACTGGGGGTGTGGGCTTCTGGGTGGAGCAGTGTCTCCGGTCCTGTTCCCTGGAGCCCTCTCCCCTTCCTCAGACACACAGCAGGAAGTGGTTGTGGGGTTAGGTGGGAAGTGACCATGGAGGGGAAAGCTGCAAGGGAGCAGTGTACCTGTCTGTGTGTGGTGTCCTTACTGTCCCCTCCCCACAGTGCTGCTGTGGTCAACGCCATCAGCCTGTACATGCGTCACCTCGGGGTGCGGACCAAGAGCGGGGACAAGAAGTCAGGGAGGAATTTCTTCCGAAAAAAGGTGCTTCCCTGAGTACGCAAACCATGGCCTTTCTTCCCCAGTGACCCTATGGCGAGCTTTGTGATTCTGAGCCCTGGGTCCAGTTCCTCCATGTTGGTGGCTCAGAAATAGCAGCTCCCTCTGGCCCCCCCACCTCTCACAGGTGATGGGGAACCGACGGTCAGATGAGCCGACGACCAAGACCAAGAAAGGACTGAGCAGCTTCCTGGATGCCGCCCGCTGGAACCGGGGAGAGCCCCAGGGTGAGGTGCCCAGCCTCGGCCTGCCCTGACTTCCCCCACCCGCTGCCCCCACCTCACGGTCCCATTGGTCCCATCTCATTTCAGCCCCAGATTTTCGGCACCTCAAAGTGGAGGCTGATGGTAATGGTCCCAGAACCACAGCATGCATCCTGGGACCCTCAGAGGAAGGGATCTCTTGGGCCTGAGGGAGGAGGGCTGGGGGCTGGCCTCGTGGGACTGAAGGAGGAGGAGGGGTCTCCTGGATGATGGACAGGAAGGAGCTGGAGCGCAGCATCTCAGACCCCCCCAGGCCACTGTGCGTTAGTCACTGGGCTCTCGTTTCCCCCTTCCTCCCTCAACGTCTCTCCAGCTGAGAAGCCAGGCTTCCCAGAACGGAAGGTGCCCTCCCGGGACCGGAATGCTGGAGCCCCTGGGCAGGACACCCCTGGAACTTCTCTGCAACCTCTGTCCGGAGACAGTCCTGACCGCGAGCCAGGTGAGTTTCCTGGTCCGCATGGTGAGACTGCCCCCAGTTGTCCCTGAAAGTTCCTCCCTGCTCCTGGTCACCAGTGTCATTAATAAAACCACCCCATCCCTCAGTTTACCCTTTCCACAGCTTTCCTCGCAGACTCTGACCTCTGTCCTGGTGACGTGTTTCCCACCTCCTTGGACTACATTTCCCATCACCTCCATGGCTTCATTTCCCAGAAACCTCTCTGAATACATTGCCAAGCAGCCCCCTTTCCTTGGTCCCCTAACTTTTTGGCTCCAGGGACCGGTTCACAGATCCGGGGGAGGGGGCAGTAGGGTGGGGGGAGAGGCGACTTGGCTAGCCACACTGCTCACCTGCTGCTGTGTGGCCCAGTTCCTAACAGGCCACTGACCAGGACTGGTCTGCGGCCAGGGGTTGGGGACCTCTGCCTTAGATGGTGAGCCCGCCAACCGCACTGACTTCATTCCTTACCATCCGTGTGTGGCGCTCAGCCCCTGGGACCTCAGACAGCTGTTTGGCCAGGCCCAGGTTCAAATCCTAGCCCTTCAGTCTACTTGACGTGTGTCTTGGCAGTCACTCCACCTGTGAACCTGTCTCCTCTGGTCTAAATGGGGTCTGTCCTCTTCCTGAAAGCCCTGGTTGACAGTGGATGTGGAGGCGTCGAGCAGAGCGTCCGGCCTCCCCACCAGTTCTGTGGGCCCCAGCTGTCCATGGCATTGTTCTCAGAGGTCTTTCCACCTGCCCATCCCCCGTGGAAGTACAGAGCAGCCACTTGGTGTTTGCCAGGCCCTGGATGTCTGTTCCCTCAGCCCTTACTCCATGGCGGAGGAAACCGAGACCCCCATGGTGGGGTCTTGGTGCCGAAGGGCCTCCCAGCCAGTCCTGCTCTCCCTGCTGCTCCCACAGGTGTGGAGGCCTCACCAGAGCTGGGGGACCCGCCCCCCCAGGGTCCGGCCAGCCTGGAGCCCCCTGCGTCCCTGGAGAGCACCGAGGAGGGTCCTGATACAGAGAGGTGCCCGGCGGGGTCGGGGGGCAGAGTGCAGACATTGGGGCTGGGGGTGTGAGTTAGGGGTTTGCTGCTATCTGCACCTGCTCTCTCCAAGCCCTCTCTACTCCGCCTGCCCTCCTTCTGGCTTCTCCCTTTTTCCCTTCTTCCCCTTTTTCTTTCGTCATCTCCTCTCTCATTCCTTTTTCCTTCCTCCTTTCCCCTTCTTCTTTCTTTTCACAGTTATTTCTCCCCCTCTCCCTTCTCTCCTCTTTCATCCGCCTCTGCTCCTCTCCCTCTTCTCCCTCCCTCCCTCCCTCCCTGCCCTTCAGCCCCAGCTCCTGCCCCACCCCCCACCCTTCACTTCTCTCACCTCCCTCTTCTCTTTTAAGCCTTGGCCCAGCTGCCTTGCTCCTGCCTCCTGGTACCCCTTCCCTCAGCCCCTGAGTCCTCTGTGCTCCGTGCCTGGGGGCCCTGTCCCCCTCAGAGTTGGGGGGCAGGCTCTGCCCCCTGCCAGTCCTTGTGCTGCTGCTTTGGGGACCCTTCGGTGGGTGGGGGAGGTGAGTTGGGTTCCATCTAGGTCCACCTCTGACCCTGTGCCCCTCTCTCCCCAGAAGGTGGAAGAGGTGGGTGCCTGGGCCCTGGGTGGGGGGAGGGCTAGCCCCTCCCCCATTTCTCCCAGCCCCTCTCCTCTCCCTATGGGCCACCTACTCCCCTTCACCCCTGAGAGGGGTGGGTGGGGACATCACCCTCCCAGCCAAAGAGCTAAGTATTAAAATCCCCCTTCTCCCACCCCGAACTCCTGGCTCTACCCCCACCCCCCACCTCAGGGAAGGGAGGGGTCAGTCCTGTGCTCCAAACTGGGTTCCCCTCCCCCACCACATGACAGTGCCCCTCCTGACCACCCCTTACTGCCCCAGCACCCCTAGATCCCACTGCTCCTCTGACTCTCTCCTCTTTTCTGTTGCATGTTTGATCCCTGTCCTGGTCTGTCCCTGTCCTGGTCTGTCCCTGTCCCCTGTCCTGGTCTGTCCCTGTCCCCTGTCCTGGTCTGTCCCTGTCCCCATCTCTCCCTGTCCTGGTTTCTCCTTGTCTCTCCGTGTCCTGGTCTCTCCTCATCTGTCCTTGTTGTGGTCTGTACCTATTCTCATCTCTCCCCATCTCTTCCTGTCCTGGTCTCTCCTCGTCTCTGTCCTTGTCCTGGCCTCTGCCTGACTCTGTCCTTGGCCTTGGGTCCAGGCTTTCGGGGCGTCTGGGGCGCTCGGAGAGCCTGCGGGTGAGTGACCGCCGCCGGCCTTCCCGGGGCAGCCTCGGGGCTAAGGGCCGGGGTGGGGGCCGCTCCCGGAGCGACGTGGACATGAACCCCAGCTCCGCCACGGCCGTGCTTGGCCCTGCCCGACGAGCCACGTACGTCACTCCAACACCTCACCCCTCCAATCCACTGAGTCAGCCTGGAGAGTCAGGGAAGATGGGGGGAGGGGCTGTTGCCAGAGTCACAGGGAACTGGGTATCAGATGCTGAGGTCAGTGAAGGCCTACAGTAGTCACAGGAGGGGGTAGGACAGTTCTTTCTAAAAATCTGGGGGCTGGTCTGCACCATGAGCCACCCTGGGGCCATGGAATGCTGAAGGCACAGGCGGGGGCGTGGTTGGGCACTAGGAGTCAAAATCTCTCTGGGATACCCTGAGCCAGGGCCTTAAACAAGGCCTTTGTCCCACAGCCCCGAGCCTGGAGAGGATGGGGAGCCGGGCCGGTCAGGAGTAGAGCTGGAACCAGAGGAGCCCCCTGGCTGGCGGGAGCTCATCCCCCCAGACACCCTGCACAGCCTGCCCAAGAGCCAGGTTAAGCGGCAGGAGGTCATTAGCGGTAAGTGCCACCCCTTGCAGCCCACTGTGACCAAGGACATGCTCCAGCTCTGACAGAGACAGATGCAGGGAGATGCTCATCTGGGCGCTACTCACAAAAAACAGGCAGCACTCAAAGACCAAGGGCTGCTTACCGCGTGCACTGTTGGGTAGCCACCCCACGGACCCGGGGCGCTGTGGGCAAACTGACACTCCCGGGGAATCTCCCGTGGTGGCCGCCATGCTGATGCTGAGAGTGCTGTGTTTCCAGCAGAGGCCTGCCTTCCCCATTGGTGAGGCGTGGGCAGTAGGAGCTCCCGTCTCACCAGGCTGTTGTGACGAAAGGATTCACGGGCAGCGCTTGGCACAGTGTTGGGCACAGGGCGAGAATGACCGCTGTGACTGCTGCGACCCCAACTGGCAGGGCGGGAGGTTGGGGCCGCCCCAGGGAGTAGTCGGGAGGACCATCAGCACATCAGCAGTGCTTGCCTCTGGCGCCGAGATGATGGGAGCACCATCTTCGTCTCGATTCTTTTCTGACTTTGAGCTGTGTGTGTGTGTGAAGGGAATTTGGCGAAAGTGGATGCTTTTGGAACTCTTTTGGGAGTTTACTTAAAGGAGGTATTCATTCAGCATTTTTAGGGCAGCAGGTGAAGGCATTTTAGGTCACAGATCCTTCTAAGCAGGTAATCAAAACAAGCAGTGCTCTCAGAACTTTCTGGAATGATGGAAATGTGGGTGTCTGCGCTGTCCAACACAATTACGCCAGCCACACAGTGGCTGGTGAGCACTCGAGCTGTGGCGAGTACAACTGAGAACTGGATTTGTGTCCCATTGCATCTTCATTAATATTTGAAGAGCTGTCCGGGGGTAGTGGCTACCACACCGGACCCCACAAAAACCCGAATAACACCCAGAACCACGTTTGGTCTCTGGGGACTTCTGGGGCCCTCGGAGCTTAGGCAAACGCCCTGTGGGGCCCCTGGATCTGAGGCTGTCCCCCGTGTGCAGAACGAGCCATTGTCCCAGGACCCGGGGCTGATTCACTTGCTGGGCATTCAGATGCTCAGCACAGCTGCAGGCCTGCTGGCCGTGGGGCAGCCAAGTCGCCCTGGGCCCAGGACTTCCCCCAGTTTGGCACTGAAAACCCCACATCCCAGGAAGCCCGTCAGTGCCGGGCAGACTGGGACAGGTTGGTCACCCTGGCTGGCTGCCAAAGGAGAAGCAGTGGGTTGATGAATCCTCAGTGGCTATCCTAAACCCAGAGAGAGTTAACTCTGTCCTCTCCCTTTTTTACCCTCCTGCCCCGAGTCTGCCTCTGAGACTGTACCCCATAGGGGGCACCCCAACTATGCTTCTTTCCTGGGGGCCCCCGCAGAGCTGCTGGTGACGGAGGCGGCCCATGTGCGCATGTTGCGGGTGCTGCACGACCTCTTCTACCAGCCGATGGCCGACGGGGGCTTCTTCCCCCTGGAGGAGCTGCAGAACATCTTCCCCAGCCTGGACGAGCTCATCGAGGTGCACTGTGAGTGCGGTGCCCCAGCCCCACTGTGCCCCCGGCTGCCTGCTCCCTCCTTTGAGGCCTCGGCAACTAGACTTGTGGTCTGGTGTGTTCTTGAGCACCCACCCTGGACCCCCAGAGCTCACATACAGATGGGAACAGTCCACCAGCCCCAAGTGTCAGACAGACACACCTGTAGCCCCACCCCCGCCAGCCCCTCCTCCCTCTTGAGGTCAGGCAGCACCTCCTGTTCTCACCTCTCCCCACAGCCCTGTTTCTCGATCGCCTGATGAAGCGGAGGCTGGAGAGCCGCTATGTCATTGAGGAGATCGGAGATGTGCTGCTGGCCCGGGTGAGGGCGCACAGCCCAGCCCCCACCCCTCCTCCCAGCCAGGGACCTGGAAGCCAGGGATCTGGGCCCCCAGCCCTGTCCTTGGGTCTGGGCTTCCATGCACCCCCTGAGACACCCCTGGCCTGAATCTCACTGTAGTTTGATGGTGCTGAGGGCCACTGGTTCCAGAAAATCTCCTCCCGCTTCTGCAGCCGCCAGTCATTCGCCTTAGAGCAGCTCAAAGCCAAGCAGCGCAGGGAGCCTCGTTTCTGTGCCTTCGTGCAGGTCAGCTGGGTGGGGCTGGGGGGTCTGGGCCAGGGTCCTAGGGAGGAGGGGCTGGTGTCCCTGTCCTAGAGGTGAGCTCCAAGTGCGGGCCACCTCAGCACTGCTGTCCCCCCAGGAGGCCGAGAGCCGCCCGCGTTGCCGTCGCCTGCAGCTGAAGGACATGATCCCCACGGAGATGCAGCGGCTGACCAAGTACCCCCTGCTCTTGCAGAGCATCGGGCAGAACACAGGTACGGCCTGGCCACCCTGCTGGGCCCTAGCTCCCGTCCTGGCCCGGCAAAAGCAGCGTCCAGGCTTGGGGCTCACCGGGCTGGTCCCTCCCTCACCCACAGAAGAGCCCGCGGAGCGGGAGAGAGTGGAGCAGGCAGCAGAGTGCTGCCGGGAGATTCTGCACCACGTCAACCAGGCTGTGCGGGACATGGAGGACCTGCTGGTGAGCCTGGCTTTGCCGTCTTGGGCCACTTCTGCCCTGAGGTTAGGCCTGGTCTTCAGCTTGACCCTGAGGAGTCACTGCTTGTCCAGGGGTTACCTGGACCCTTAGCTCCTCCCTCTCAGGGTCACTGGAGGTCAGGCCTTGCCCTGGGCTTAACCCCTGGGGGTCCCTGTGGGATGGCCCCAGCTTTTGGCATGTACCTATGACACTCTGTTCCCTGCTCCAGCGGCTTAAGGATTATCAGAGACGTCTGGACTTGTCCCACCTGAAGCAGAGCAGTGACCCCATGCTGAGCGAGTTCAAGGTGACCCCACTTGTACTCACCCCCTCTCCCTCGGCCTGGAGATTCTCTGATCACCCACCCAGGGAGCCAGAGAGGCCCCTCAGCTGTGACCCTTTCACATTGCCACCCAGTGCCTATCCTGACCCCTGACTGCCACACCCAGCCCCATGGCCACCTTCACCCTCCCCTGCCCTGCCCTGGCCTGCACCCACCGTCACTCCCTCCCACCTGCAGAACCTAGACATCACCAAGAGGAAACTGGTCCACGAGGGCCCGCTGACGTGGCGGGTGACGAAGGACAAGGCTGTAGGTGAGCCCCAGGGCCTTGGGGGTTGGAGGTGGGAGCTCAGGCAGGGGGTGCTGAGCACGGCCTCACGTCTCACCCCTGCAGAGGTCCATGTGCTGCTGCTGGACGACCTGCTGCTGCTGCTCCAGCGCCAGGACGACCGGCTGCTGCTCAAGTCACACAGCCGGACACTGACGCCCACGCCAGACGGCAAGACCATGCTGCGGCCGGTGCTGCGACTGACCTCTGCCATGACCCGGGAGGTGGCCACCGGTGAGGCCTGGCCCTATGGCTCAAGGCATGGCTGCCTAGGGAGTGGGTAGAGAGCCCTGCAGAGCGCCGGGAACTCGCATTCTGGGGAAGGGAGGCCCCGGCAGAGGCTGAGGCTGTGGGAGTGAGGCCTGAGAGCTGGGTGGGGCCAGGGCCTAGGCTGGGCTGGAGATTTTATTAAGTGAGATGGGGAACTGCCCCAGGAGCAGCCACCTCTGCCTGCTATTTTGAAGACACCTGGCTGCCCCTTGGGAACTTAGGGGCCCAGGTGGGAGCTGGAAGCCCAGTGAGAAGGAATTTGCAAACTCGTTGCCAAGGAGCTGCCCCAGGGCCATGCGGTGGAGATGCATTCATTCGCTGGCTGGGGGCAAGAGGAGGCCCTGGGGGGTGGGTATTACTGACAGGGGGGATTAAATCGGGGGAGCCCTGAGGGCTCTGCCGTCACGGGGCTGCCCTGGCTCTGAGTCCTGCCTCTCCCTTCCCTTGCAGATCACAAAGCCTTCTATGTCATTTTTACCTGGGACCAGGAGGCCCAGATATATGAGCTGGTGGCACAGACCGTGTCGGAGCGGAAGAAGTAAGGGGGTCTGGGTTCTGTGAACAGGTGGGGCACGAGGGCCAGGCCCCTGGGGAGGGGGCGGGGAAAGGCCCGGCAGAACGTCTGGGGCTCTGAGTGCCCAGGGACTGGCCTGTCTCGACAGCTGGTGCAACGTCATCACTGAGACCGCTGGGTCCCTGAAGGTCCCCGCCCCTGCCTCCCGCCCCAAACCCCGGCCCAGCCCCAGCAGGTAAGGGGGCCAGGGCAGGACACAGAGGGCTGGGGTTTGGGCCTGGCTTCCTTACGTGTCCCTCACTGTCTCCGTGTGCGTGTCTGCGTGTGCATGTGTGTCTGTGTGGGCCGCCCCACCACGGCCCCCCTCTCCCCTACTCAGGCCTGTCTTCTACTGGCTGGGTTTCTCTGTCTCCCTGTCTCTGGACATCCCCGCCGCCCTGCCTCTAGCTCTGTGTCTCCCTGCCCTTGCTACTCCCCGGGTCAGGGACATGGCAGTCACCCCGCACTTCTGCCCCCCAGCACCCGCGAACCCCTGCTCAGCAGCTCCGAGAATGGCAACGGTGGCAGCCGAGAGCTGTCCCCAGCTGATGGTGAGCCTGGACGGGCCTCGAGTGGGGGCAGGGGTGTCCAAAGGGAGCTGGGCAGGATCTGACCACCTATCCTGCTCCCCACCCAGGCCGGATTGAGAGAACCCTCAGCACCCTCCTGCCCTTCTGCAGGCCAGGCCCTGAGGGCCAGCTCGCTGCCAAAGCCCTTCAGAAAGGTAGTCAACCCGCCCCTGGCAGGGCTGCAGCAGCCCACACTGGTGCTTTCCAACTTGCCTCACACCCAAGCGCCAGGCAGTGCTCCAGCTAACCGCACAGACGGCCCCAAGCCTCTGCTGCTGCTTCGGCCCCTTCCTTGACCTTCAGTTGGGTCTCCCTGGACCCAGCCCCACTCTGCACTTCCTTTCACACCCTGGCCCCATCTTCAGGTCTGGCTAACCCCAAGCTCAGCCTGGCCTAGTGCCCACCTTCACTTCTACCCCCAGGCCCCTCACCTGTCCCCGTCTGAATCCCACATCCTAGCCCCTGCCCCACCTCTGACTCCGACCCCTTGTTCCTGGCCAGTGTTGTCTCTGAAGCAGCTCCTGCTCCTCTCGGAGGAAGACAGTGGGGCAGGGCCTCCCCCTGAAGGGGATGGAGTCCCAGGGGGCGGCCCTCGGAGCCCCACACAGACCCAGGAGATCCGAGAGGAGCTGCTCAGCCTGGAGGAGACCATTAAACAGCTGGAGGTGGGGGCGGGGTGGGGCGGGGGAGGTGGGGGGCTGACTGGGCAGAGGACCCCTCTCCTCCTCTCCTCACCGGGACCCTCCCACACCAGGAGGTGGAGGGGGAGTTTTGTCGCCTTCGACTAGTCCTGTCTCAGCTTGGGGAGGACACCGTCCCACAGCCAGGCTGCACCTGAGGCCCCCGCCCCAGGCAGGTAGGTGGGGAGCTAGGGGGCCTGAGTGCTACCCAGAGAGGGGGGACCAGAGTCACAGCCCCATCCTTTCTCCCTCTCTGTCTTCATCTTCCTGAGTCTCCCCAGCCCACCTCCCTTCTCTCCGTCCCTGTCTCTGTCAGGTGGTTTCTCTGGGCAGTTTTTTGATGTCTTTCTCCCCACCCTCCGCTTTTCCCGTTTTTCCCTCTCCTCCTCCATCCCCCCCCCCCCCCCCCCCCCCCCCCCCCCCCGCCGTCTCCCTTCTCCTGCATCTCCCCAGGCCTCTGCAAGATGGAGAGGACATGAGGACCACCCGCCCGCAACTGCACAGCTGCCACAGCATCTGCCACCCCAAGGGCCCAAGGAGAGGGAGCCAGGCTTCGGGGCCACGTCTGGGGGCCACCTGGGACCACTGCCTCCACCCGGCCTGCAGCTGGCCTTCTGCCTGGGGGGCTCAGGACTTGGTTCCCGGGACACCACAGCGACCCCCCTTCCCGGGCCATCTCAGTATTGCCTGGGGGGCCACCCCGCCATCTCCCACCCCCAAGTGCCTTTGCTCTGTTTTTATGCCCTGAATTGGAGGTTTATTTTTTAATATATATTATCTAAGGAGAGGTCTGCGTCGTGAGGGCCAGGCACTGCAGCCCGGGGGCTGGCCAGCCACCCTTCCCAGTCTGTCCGCCATGTGGTCTCCACCTCCCACCTTT
This sequence comes from Macrotus californicus, assembly GCA_007922815.1. NCBI lineage: Eukaryota > Metazoa > Chordata > Mammalia > Chiroptera > Phyllostomidae > Macrotus > Macrotus californicus. The sequence continues at coordinate 8,171 of VMDR010003078.1, read as the reverse complement.
CTCCACTTGCTCTTCCCTGGGCACCCCCACGCCCCTCCCAGCTCCCACCCAGAGCCCCATGGTCACCCACAGTCCTTTCTGCTCTTTTATTTTTGTAGTAAACTCTGGAGGTGGCTGTTGGGGGTCACGGGGAGGGGAGCCCTCCTGGGCGGGGGCTGGGGGCGGGATTATTGCTCTGAGCGCCCTGTCCCCAGGGGGCCTGTGTAGAGGATGTCAGGACTGGGGCCAGCACAGGGGACACACAGCCGCACAAACACAGGTCACAGCACGGGGGTGGGGGAGGTTGGGCGCTGTATTGCACTTTGGGAGTAGGGCCAGACGGGGACCCCCTCAAACTGGAGGCTGGAGGCCATCATGTTCCCTCCCCTCTCTGAGGGGGAGGTGAGACCCCCCAATCTGGGGTTGGGGAAGAAGACTGGGGCAGCCATGTGTCCGGCCCTGGAGAGGGCCACGGGCCGGTCCCTGGCCTCTGGTGGGACATCAAGGGCAGACGAGACAGCAGAAGTGGCTGCACGGGCAGTGGCCCTGGTCCCCACCCCTGCAGAATCTGTCACCCCAAGCCAGCTCAGCTGCCGAGCCCGCCTTTGCCGGCCTTGGCCTTGGGTGGCACAGGGAGGCCCTCTTCGCCATCGCTGTCAGAGCTACAACCGCTCACGTCTGTGATCTCCAGCTCCGAGTCGCTGTCCTCCTTCCCTCCCAGCGCAGCCTCTGGACCCCCAGCCCCCGGCAGTGCCAGGCGGGGGGCTGCTGCCAGGCCTGAAGGGCGCTCAGGGCCCAGGCCCTCCCCTGTGGCAGCCAGTAGGGGCGTGGCTGTGGGCCCTCCCCCTGCACCTGTGGAGGGCAGGTGGCCCAGGGAGCTGGCCAGAGAGTTGGGGTAGAAGTGTGGTGGGTAGAGAGAAGGGGGCAGCTTGGGGAAGGGACCAGCAAGGTATGGGTTAAAGTTCCAGGGGTATTCTGGGAAGGCTCGGCTGTAAGGACCCAGCAGACCAGGAGGCTTGGAATAGCTGGTGGCACCTAGAGGGCAGAGGGGATGCTGTGCATCAGGCTGGGCCACTGCTCCAGTCACAGCTGCCTGCCTGGGCCTTAGTGACAGGTACCACCAACCTACTGAGCTCTGCCTGTGTGGTTCTCCTCATTGTCCCTCCCCTGTGAGACTTGCCCCACCTCCATCTCCCCCACTGTCCCCATTCCTTTAGTGCCCCTGAAAGCCCTTCTCCCAGCCTATCCCCCCTTCCAGTCTCCCTGCCTGCCTCCCCGTGGATCCATCTCTAGCTTTATTTATTTATTTTTCTTTTCCCCACCACTCCCCCCTACCCCAGCCAATCCATCTCTAGCTTTTAAACACACAGATACACAGCAGCTTTGCCTGGCCTCCTGCCTATATGCTGTCTCCTCCCCTCCTTTGCCCCTCCCCTTCCCTCAAAGTTGGGCAACACCCCCTCCACTGGCTCCCCTGGAACCTGGGGCCCTTACCACCTGAGCCCAGGAATGGGAAAGGGCTGTCCAGACGCAGTTTGTCCATCTCAGGGGTGAACAGAGGTGCCCGGGCCCCTGGCTCTCCCAGGCGTGGGGCAGAGAACAGGGTCTGCAGGGTCTGGAGAGGGAGGCAAGGGGGACAGCGCTGCTCAAACTGGCCGTCCCCCTCTCCAGGAACTCCGTGGCTGGCGGGGGAACAAATGCCCCCTCCTGGATCCTCAGCCTCCTGACTCACCTCGGGGGTGAGAGGAGGAACATCTGGCCCGGGGGTCCCCCCAAAGGGGCCAGGGGTCAGCAAGAGTGGGGAGCCTGTGGTGGCTGCTGCCACGTCCAACAGGGGGTAGTTGACAAGCACGACTTTGCTGAAGTTGAACTTGTAGGTGAACCTCTTCCCTTTGGTCTTGTGGAGGATCCGCTTGTTGTAATAATAGCTGTGGGGAGAGGGAGAGCGGGGGTGGGGGGAGGTTGGGGGGGTGGCCCCTGGGCCCGTGCTCGATGCCAGATACAGAGCACAACTGGGGAGACAGGCCACAGAAGTCCCTGACCAAGGTCCAGGGTCGGGGAGGGATGTGGCAGGTGCTGAGGTCTGTCCTGTGTGGCTCCAACGCCCAGAGCATGGGTCCCTTCTCCCCACCCGCCTTCCACTCAAGGAAGACCTCTATTAGACTGAGGAGAGCGCCGGGTGTGACCTAATGGGATTCTGCCCCAGATGTCCAGGGAAAGCTCCATGGGTGGGGCCCAGAGGGACAACGAGGGGAGAAGGGATGAGGCCCGGCCCTCCTCACCGCAGGGCCCGGCTCAGCTTGTCGTAGTTCATGTGGGGCTTGCACTTGCGGATGCCCCAGAGCCGGGCCACCTCGTCAGGGTCCTTGATGACGAATTCCCCGTAGTCCCCCTGCCAGGCGATGACACCCTGGTACTCCTCCTTCTGCAGCAGCTCCAGGATGAAGTGCCACAGCTGGATCTGCCTTGAGCCAGGGGACGACTCTGGCTTGTAGGCCCAATCAGGGAAGGCAAACCCTGGGGGCGGGAGGCAGAGGAGTGGCCCTGCTTGGAACCTGGGAGGTGGCCAGCCCTCCCTGGCTCCTGGCCTCTGATGAGCAGCTGCCTGACCTCAGCATCTTGAGGGACCTGATTCCCAGTCTCCACACCCTGCTTGCTGTCTAGTCCTCAGATTGTGCCCGCAGTGGAAGAGAACTCAGTATCAGGTCCCTGTCTTGGCACAACTCTCCCAGGTTCAGTGTCCTGGGGTGGGAGGGTAGGAGGCGCCAGCTTACAGCATCTTTGACTCTGGGGAGAAGCCGAGAAGGGCCGGCTTGCAGGAGAGGGCACCCCCTCCACAGCATTAGCCCTTCTCTGCCACGCACCCACCCCTCTGGCCCCGGAGGTCTCTGGTCTCTTCTGCATTCTGAGCAGCCCAGATTCTTGCCATCGCCCCTCCTCCCTGTGCCACCTCCCTGCTCCATCTCTCCCCAAAGCTCCATGCCCCCAGCCCCACCCTGGCACATCCAGGCTGGGCCTATGCACCCTTCACACCCCTGTGCCCCTCCCTGCATCCATGCTGTCGGTCTGACGGCAGTGTGTCTGCAGACACACACAGCATGCCACACACACACCCACTCACCCTCCAAGGACACCAGCTACACCCTGGGACACACGTGCCCCAGAATGGCACACGGCTGCTGGGGCACAACCCAACACAACGTGCCACAGAGGCAGACATGGCAGACACCCAACTCCGCACACCCGTCCCGACACACACAGTCACACAGCTCCTCGGGCCCCTCAGAACTGGGGTTCACGACAAAAAACACCCAGGACCCCTAAGCCCTAAATAAGATAGTACTGGTAGAGATGGTGAGTCAGCATCAAGACACGCATGTCATCCTGGCGGACAGACTCATACAGGGTGACACCGTGACAGAACAGCCTCCCAACCCACCCACACACGGCAGCACCCACAGCTCACTCAGCATCACACATGTCACACCCAGACAGCACCCTGCACTCCGTGGCCCGAATACGCCCGGGCGCTGGGGGGAAATGGAATGTGCTCGCCCTCCCCGAAATCTCACCATCCAGAAGGCCCCAGGCCCTGGGTCCTGCCTCTGTGCTCACTCCTGGGCTGCGCCCTCTGTCCCCTTCCCCTTCCCCTTCCTCAGAGACCCCAGGCCTTGGCATTGAACCGGAAGGCAGGCCTGGCCTACCAAGAGCCAAGAGCCATTCAAGAAAGGGAAGTTAAGCAGAGGAGGCAATGCTGCGCTGGGGGGCCAGCCTGCACCCACTTGCTCCGTGACCCCTAGCAGTTCCTTGCCCTCTCTGGCTTATGATGATTTCAGGGGAGGGAGGCAAGGATGAGCAAGGTCCAGCCCAGGCTGCTTGGTGTATAAGAGTGGGCACTAATGCCCCCAGCCTGAGGCTGGGGAAGGCCAGGTGGTGCTCCCCCAGAAGGGAGAGTTTTCTCTCAATTCCATTTCGGTCTCTCTCACCTCAGACCCCAGGGCTCCATGAGCATGCGAGCTCTGGCCCGTGTCATACCTAGACCATGTCCTGTCACAGACACCCACACGACCCCAAAGATGACAACACAACTGGCCACACAATGCAGACACTCAACCCCACCAGGAAACACCTCCTGTCCTCAAACGTGTTGTGCCTGCGAGACAACTAGAGAGGACCCACAACCTCAGCATAAAGATGCACATTGTGACAGGCAGCCTCCAGTACTCAGTCACACTCAGTGACACAGACATGCTGGAAACCCCACACACACACACACTCCAACACAGAGGCCCGGGAGCCACCCACCCTCACAGCACCAGGACACCCATTGGGAGTGCCACACACCATGCAACAGACCTGTGAGGGTCAGGCGCAGGGTCTTCACGCCGTTGTGGCAGGTGCACATTCAGTGAGCTGGGGACAGCCCCCCAATCCTCAAAGGCAGACACACTGGACATCCCAAAGACACACGGCACGCCCAGCCAAGACACGCTCCGGTAGCTTCAGCTGTGCGCGTACAAGTACACACACCAGCTTGCACACACAGACATGCTGCCCAGTGTGACCCCTTCTCTCAGAAACACACAAGTGTGACACAGGGACACACTCCGCAGCCCCAAATGACCAGGCACAGAGTCTCAGTCTCCACAAACACACACAAGTGTGCACACACACAGCCCCGTCTGTGGGGCATGTGACTTGGATTCAAACGCACATCCAAGCCAGTCTTACTGTCCACATCCCAGCTCTAAGCATCCACTTCTGAGCAAGCCGGCATCTCTCCTGGGCTCTGGCTGGCTGGGCCGTGTCTCCAAGTCCCCCTGCCTGGATAGTCCCATCTGCTCATTTGTCCACCAGCACCTGGCCTAGTGCCACCTCCGTCCCCGTCCCTGCTCCATCAGTGCCTGCCAGTCTCCAGACCCCCTGCTCCTCTCTGCCTGCAGGGCCGGTGACAGCAGGCTGAGGTGTGCAGAGCAGGCACCCCAGGACGGACCTCAGGTGCCTAAATCCTTGTTCCTCTTGGACCTCAATTCCTCGCCCACCCTCCGAAAGACCCTCATATCCCAGCAGGCAGGTGGCAGGGACATCGGGCTGTGAAGTTTTTAGCCAAGTTTTGCATTAAGGAATTGGATTCAGGGGACCCTGATAGACACCCAGAAGGTGGAGGGAGAAGAGTCAGAGATCAGAAAAGGAGGGGCTGCTGGAAAGGCCCAAGGGCTGGGGGTGGGAGGGTCCAGGCCAATTACCGGGGGTCCAGAGAGCCGGCAGGGCAGGCGGGGCGAAGAGAAGGTCGGAGACGCAGCTACAGTCCATGGTGGAGCCGGCCCTGCAGAGAGGCCGGGACAGACATGCAGGGACAGGACGGGGACAGGCGGGAGAGACAGATAGGGGTCAGCACCAAGACCCTGCCCAGCCTGACGCTGCCCACCCATTCCCCCCCCCATTCCACCTTGGCACCCTTGTCCTGGTCCCTCTCCCGGCCCTGTGCCAACGGTCCTTCCCCCAGTCGCGCCTCCCCTTACTCTGTGCCTCGGTCACTAAGCACCAGGGTGCTCCCAGCCTCCATCCTCGCCCCTAGCCCCTCTCTCGCTCACTCACACTCGCTGGCTCTCCAACCGCCCGCCCCGCACCGTCTCTGCCACTGCCTGCTGTCTCTCCGTCCCCTTCTGGTGCCCAACCTCTCCCTCTGTGGGTCTTGGGTCTCCCTCTGTCTCTGTCTGTGGCTGCCTCAGATTTATCTCACTCTGAACCTCGCCCCCCCTCGGGGTCCCCCGGCTGACCCCCAGCTGTTTCGTCCAGCCCCGCAAAGAAGCCCCACACTCTCATCTGCCTGCCCCGAGCTGGCCGAACCGGGTGCCCGCCCAACAGGCTGGGAGGGGACAGGCCCAGCCCTGCCCTCCGCCCACCTATCAGCAGAGCGGCCCCCAGCGCCCGCATGTGCACTCCCACAGACTACGGCCCTTCCACCTGCAGCCGCCGCACACCCTGCCCCTCGGACGCTTCCCTTCCCCAAACACCTCTTTCCCTCAGACCCGCCTCCCCCCCTCAGACGCTCCTGCCCCTCCGTGTGCCTCCTCCTTCAGACCCGGGCTCCCTCAGGTACTTCTCCCTCTAAGACACCCCACCCCTCCTTGCCCCTCTCTCTGAACCGTTCCCCTTTCTGACAGCCCCTCCCCCTCAGATACCCCACCACCCCAGGGCCCCTCCCCTCAGATACTTCAGCCCACGCACTCTTAAATATACATTCCTCTCAGACTCCCCGCTGATCCCCAAAGACCCCCCACACCCTTCAGAATCCCACAGACACTCTGCTCCCCCTAAACCCCACCCACCTCGCCCCCTGGACACCAAACAAGCCTTGTCAGATAGCCCATTCCCCCCCCCACCCCCGCAGACATCTCCCGTCTCCCACAGCCCCCCTCTCACCCCAACCCCCATAGCGGTCTACTGACACCCCCACACACAGTCGCCTCCAGCTCAAGCCCCTCTGGGGACCGGGCCGCCCCACCTCGCCCGCCCCCACAGGGTCTCCCTCTGTTTCCAGCCCCATCTGCCCAACTTTCTCTGCTGGTCTCCCTCCCCGGCTTCCCGTCTTTATCTCTCTCTCCTTACTCGGTCTCTTCCCCCCTTTTCTGTCTCCTCCCACCATCTCTCCCATTTTCCTGTCTCTCTTCTCTCTTTCCTTGTCTCCCCACAACCTGGAGTGTCTCTGTCCCCATCACGGTGACCTTCCCAGCATCTGCCTCGGTCTCTCTCTCCACCACCCAATCCCTTTCCCTATCTCTGTTCTCCACTTCCGCCCCATCTCTGTCCCGCGTCTATCCCCCATCCCTCTGTCTCTCACTCCCTGTCTCCCCAGTTCTTCCATCTCAGTCTCTCTCGCTCCCTCTCGCTCCGTCTGCTTTTCCTCCGTCTCTCTGCGTCTCTCTAACGCTCCCATCTCTGTGTCTCTGCCCCCACCTCGTCCTCGCCTCTCTCTACCTCCCTCCCCTCTGTCTCCCCATCTCCTTCCGTCACCCCGACTCCGCACCTCTCCCCGTCCACCTCTCCCACCTCCCCAGCTCTCTCTGCCTCTCTGGGTCCCCTCCCTCCTCCCCCCCACCCCCCCCCATTGGCCCCTCTCATTTCCGTGTTGGTTTTGATTTCTCTTCCCGACGCTTTCAACTCCCCGCCGCCTCCTCCGGACACGTTATAACGAGGAGCCGTGGGATCGGCGCTCCAGGCCCTGCTCCCACGCTCCCCCGCCGTCTCTCACACGCGTCTCTGCCATCTCGCGGTCTCTGCCCGCCACTTCTCCCGTCTCTGTCTCCCACCTCGGTCCTGTCAGGCCCACCCCACCGGGACTGGGTCCCTGCCTCCCCCGCCCGTTTTGTCCCCTTCCCTGCGTGTTTGCCCTGACCTGGTTCGAAGCCCCATGTCCCCTTTCCCGTGTCTCTGGGTTCCCGTGTGTCTGTCTCTGGGTCATGCTCCCCCCAGTCTCTGTGTCCCCACATCGCTCTGCTTCTGTGTCTCTGGTCTCCCTGTCTCTCTGTCCCTGTCTCCGGCTGTCTCCGTGTCTCTCTTTCCATCCCAGTGCCCATCTCTTGGGGCCCCTTTGATCTTGCCCTGCCCCTGGCGCCCCCCTGGTCCCATTGATCACTGATCGACCGACAGAGGCGGTGGGGCCTGCGGGGGCCAGGGCTGCAGGGCAGTCAGGGGTCTGGTAGGACAGCAGCACGGAGGGATGGACAGACAGACAGCTCTAGCCAGGGTGGCTGTGGAGGGGGAGCTGCTGCACCCCCTGCGGCTCCCCACCGGCCTGCGCTGTGCGGATGGGGACTCCGGGCGAGCTTTAATTTTTAATTTTATTTTGCTTCCTCCCCCCCCCTTGCCCCCCATCTCCACTGCCTGCAGCCATGGCACTGAACGTGTGTGTGCGTGTGCGTGTGCACGCGGCAGTGTGGAGAGGGGCTGGGCAGGCCGAGGCTGCCTCTCTGTTCTCCCTGCCAAGCAGACACACAGACCCACAAAGCAACCCAGGAACACACACCACACCGTCACACAACACACCTCACAGATCCATGTCAGCAAAGCGACACACACCACACCGTCACACAGGGCACCTCACACACACGTGTCAGCAAAGCGACACACACCACACCGTCACACAACACACCTCACAGATCCATGTCAGCAAAGCGACACACACCACA